>JANJGN010000680.1:0-325285 GCA_026770705.1 Isurus oxyrinchus
ACATTGAAAAACACCAACAAATTCAACAACAACCCCGACATTGAAAAACACCAACAAATTCAACAACAACCTCAACTTTGAAAAACAACAACAACTTCATCACGGAAAAACACCAACAAATTCAACAACAACCTCAACATTGAAAAACAACAACATCCTCAAAATTGAAAGCACCAACAATTTCAACAACAACCCCAACATTTCAAAACAACAACAACCTCAACTTTGAAAAACACCAACAAATTCAACAACAACCTCAACATTGAAAAAACACCAACAAATTCAACAACAACCTCAACATTGAAAAACACCAACAAACCCAACAACAACCTCAACATTGAAAAACAACAACAACCTCAACATTGAAAAACACCAACAAATTTAGCAACATCCTCAACATTGAAAAACACCAACAAATTCAAAAACAAACTCAACATTGAAAAACAACAACAAATTCAATAACAACCTCAACATTGAAAACAACAACAACCTCAACATTGAAAAACACCAACAAATTCAACAACAACCTCAACAATGAAAAACAACAACAACCTCAACATTGAAAAACACCAACAAATTCAACAACAACCTCAACATTGAAAAACACCAACAAACTCAACAACAACCTCAACATTGAAAAAGAACAATAACATCAACATTGAAAAACACCAACAAATTCAACAACAACCTCAACATTGAAAAACACCAACAAATTCAACAACAACCTCAACATTGAAAAACAACAACAACCTCAACTTTGAAAAACACCAACAAATTCAACAACAACCTCAACATTGAAAAACAACAACAACCTCAACATTGAAAAACACCAACAAATTCAACAACAACCTCAACATTGAAAAACACCAACAAACTCAACAACAACCTCAACATTGAAAAACAACAACAACCTCAACATTGAAAAACACCAACAAATTCAACAACAACCTCAACATTGAAAAACACCAACAAATTCAACAACAACCTCAACTTTGAAAAACACCAACAACCTCAACATTGAAAAACACCAACAAATTCAACAACAACCTCAACATTGAAAAACAACAACAAACTCAACATTGAAAAACAACAACAAATTCAACAACAACCTCAACATTGAAAAACAACAACAACCTCAACATTGAAAAACACCAACAAATTCAACAACAACTTCAACATTGAAAAACACCAACAAATTCAACAACAACCTCAACATTGAAAAACAACAACAACCTCAACATTGAAAAACACCAACAAATTCAACAACAACCTCAACATTGAAAAACACCAACAACCTCAACATTGAAAAACACCAACAAATTCAACAACAACCTCAACATTGAAAAACACGAACAAATTCAACAACAACCTCAACATTGAAAAACAACAACAACCTCAACATTGAAAAACACCAACAAATTCAACAACAACCTCAACATTGAAAAACAACAACAACCTCAACATTGAAAAACACCAACAAATTCAACAAAAACTTCAACATTGAAAAACACCAACAAATTCAACAACATCGAAATTGATAAACACCAACAAATTCAACAACAACTTCAACATTGAAAAACAACAACAAATTCAACAACAAACTCAACATTGAAAAACAACAACAAATTCAATAACAACCTCAACATTGAAAAACAACAACAACCTCAACATTGAAAAACACCAACAAATTCAACAACAACCTCAACAATGAAAAACAACAACAACCTCAACATTGAAAAACACCAACAAATTCAACAACAACCTCAGCATTGAAAAACACCAACAAACTCAACAACAACCTCAACATTGAAAAAGAACAATAACCTCAACATTGAAAAACACCAACAAATTCAACAACAACCTCAACATTGAAAAACACCAACAAATTCAACAACAACCTCAACATTGAAAAACACCAACAACCTCAACATTGAAAAACACCAACAAATTCAACAACAACTTCAACATTGAAAAACAACAACAACCTCAACTTTGAAAAACACCAACAAATTCAACAACAACCTCAACATTGAAAAACAACAACAACCTCAACATTGAAAAACACCAACAAATTCAACAACAACCTCAACATTGAAAAACACCAACAAACTCAACAACAACCTCAACATTGAAAAACAACAACAACCTCAACATTGAAAAACACCAACAAATTCAACAACAACCTCAACATTGAAAAACACCAACAAATTCAACAACAACCTCAACTTTGAAAAACACCAACAACCTCAACATTGAAAAACACCAACAAATTCAACAACAACCTCAACATTGAAAAACAACAACAAACTCAACATTGAAAAACAACAACAAATTCAACAACAACCTCAACATTGAAAAACAACAACAACCTCAACATTGAAAAACACCAACAAATTCAACAACAACTTCAACATTGAAAAACACCAACAAATTCAACAACAACCTCAACATTGAAAAACAACAACAACCTCAACATTGAAAAACACCAACAAATTCAACAACAACCTCAACATTGAAAAACACCAACAACCTCAACATTGAAAAACACCAACAAATTCAACAACAACCTCAACATTGAAAAACACGAACAAATTCAACAACAACCTCAACATTGAAAAACAACAACAACCTCAACATTGAAAAACACCAACAAATTCAACAACAACCTCAACATTGAAAAACAACAACAACCTCAACATTGAAAAACACCAACAAATTCAACAAAAACTTCAACATTGAAAAACACCAACAAATTCAACAACATCGAAATTGATAAACACCAACAAATTCAACAACAACTTCAACATTGAAAAACAACAACAAATTCAACAACAACCTCGACATTGAAAAACACCATCAAATTCAACAACAACCTCAACATTGAAAAACACCAACAACCTCAAAATTGAAAAAACACCAACAAATTCAACAACAACCTCAACATTTAAAAACAACAACAACCTCAACATTGAAAAACACCAACAAATTCAACAACAACCTCAACATTGAAAAACACCAACAAATTCAACAACAAACTCAAGATTGAAAAACACCAACAAATTCAACAACCTCAACAGTGAAAAACAGCAACAACCTCGACATTGAAAAACACCAACAAATTCAACAACAACCTCAACATTGAAAAACACCAACAAATTCAACAACAACCTCAACATTGAAAAACAACAACCTCAACATTGAAAAACACCAACAAATTCAACAACAACCTCAACATTGAAAAACACCAACAAATTCAACAACAACCTCAACATTGAAAAACAACAACAACCTCAACATTGAAAAACACCATCAAATTCAACAACAACCTCAACATTGAAAAACAACAGCAACCTCAACAATGAAAAACATTCAACAAATTCAACAACAACCTCAACATTGAAAAACAACAACAACCTCAACATTGAAAAACACCAACAAATTCAACAACAACCTCAACATTGAAAAACACCAACAACCTCAACATTGAAAAACACCAACAAATTCAACAACAACCTCAACATTGAAAAACACGAACAAATTCAACAACAACCTCAACATTGAAAAACAACAACAACCTCAACATTGAAAAACACCAACAAATTCAACAACAACCTCAACATTGAAAAACAACAACAACCTCAACATTGAAAAACACCAACAAATTCAACAAAAACTTCAACATTGAAAAACACCAACAAATTCAACAACATCGAAATTGATAAACACCAACAAATTCAACAACAACTTCAACATTGAAAAACAACAACAAATTCAACAACAACCTCGACATTGAAAAACACCATCAAATTCAACAACAACCTCAACATTGAAAAACACCAACAACCTCAAAATTGAAAAAACACCAACAAATTCAACAACAACCTCAACATTTAAAAACAACAACAACCTCAACATTGAAAAACACCAACAAATTCAACAACAACCTCAACATTGAAAAACACCAACAAATTCAACAACAAACTCAAGATTGAAAAACACCAACAAATTCAACAACCTCAACATTGAAAAACAGCAACAACCTCGACATTGAAAAACACCAACAAATTCAACAACAACCTCAACATTGAAAAACACCAACAAATTCAACAACAACCTCAACATTGAAAAACAACAACCTCAACATTGAAAAACACCAACAAATTCAACAACAACCTCAACATTGAAAAACACCAACAAATTCAACAACAACCTCAACATTGAAAAACAACAACAACCTCAACATTGAAAAACACCATCAAATTCAACAACAACCTCAACATTGAAAAACAACAGCAACCTCAACAATGAAAAACACCAACAAATTCAACAACAACCTCAACATTGAAAAACAACAACAACCTCAACATTGAAAAACACCAACAAATTCAACAAAAACTTCAACATTGAAAAACACCAACAAATTCAACAACATCGAAATTGATAAACACCAACAAATTCAACAACAACTTCAACATTGAAAAACAACAACAAATTCAACAACAACCTCGACATTGAAAAACACCATCAAATTCAACAACAACCTCAACATTGAAAAACACCAACAACCTCAAAATTGAAAAAACACCAACAAATTCAACAACAACCTCAACATTTAAAAACAACAACAACCTCAACATTGAAAAACACCAACAAATTCAACAACAACCTCAACATTGATAAACACCAACAAATTCAACAACAAACTCAAGATTGAAAAACACCAACAAATTCAACAACCTCAACATTGAAAAACAGCAACAACCTCGACATTGAAAAACACCAACAAATTCAACAACAACCTCAACATTGAAAAACACCAACAAATTCAACAACAACCTCAACATTGAAAAACAACAACCTCAACATTGAAAAACACCAACAAATTCAACAACAACCTCAACATTGAAAAACACCAACAAATTCAACAACAACCTCAACATTGAAAAACAACAACAACCTCAACATTGAAAAACACCATCAAATTCAACAACAACCTCAACATTGAAAAACAACAGCAACCTCAACAATGAAAAACACCAACAAATTCAACAATAACCTCAAAATTGAAAAAAAACAACAACCTCAACATTGAAAAACACCAACAAATTCAACAACAACCTCAACATTGAAAAACAACAACAACCTCAACATTGAAAAACACCAACAAATTCAACAACAACCTCAACATTGAAAAACACCAACAAATTCAACAACAACCTCAACATTGAAAAACAACAACAACCTCAACATTGAAAAACACCAACAAATTCAACAACAACCTCAACATTGAAAAACAACAACAACCTCAACTTTGAAAAACACCAACAAATTCAACAACAACCTCAACATTGAAAAACACCAACAAATTCAACAACAACCTCAACATTGAAAAACAACAACAACCTCAACATTGAAAAACACCAACAAATTCAACAACAACTTCAACATTGAAAAACACCAACAAATTCAACAACAACCTCAAAATTGAAAAACACCAACAAATTCAACAACAACCTCAACATTGAAAAACAACAACAACCTCAACATTGAAAAACACCAACAAATTCAACAACAACCTCAACATTGAAAAACAACAACAACCTCAACATTGAAAAACACCAACAAATTCAACAACAACCTCAACATTGAAAAACAACAACAACCTCAACATTGAAAAACACCAACAAATTCAACAACAACCTCAACATTGAAAAACAACAACAACCTCAACATTGAAAAACACCAACAAATTCAACAACAACCTCAACATTGAAAAAACACCAACAAATTCAACAACAACCTCAACATTGAAAAACAACAACAACCTCAACATTGAAAAACACCAACAAATTCAACAACAACTTCAACATTGAAAAACACCAACAAATTCAACAACAACCTCAAAATTGAAAAACACCAACAAATTCAACAACAACCTCAACATTGAAAAACAACAACAACCTCAACATTGAAAAACACCAACAAATTCAACAACAACCTCAACATTGAAAAACAACAACAACCTCAACATTGAAAAACACCAACAAATTCAACAACAACCTCAACATTTAAAAACACCAACAAATTCAACAACAACCTCAACATTGAAAAACAACAACAATCTGAACATTGAAAAACACCAACAAATTCAACAACAACCTCAACATTGAAAAACACCAACAACCTCAACATTGAAAAACACCAACAAATTCAACAACAACCTCAACATTGAAAAACACCAACAAATTCAACAACAACTTCAACATTGAAAAACACCAACAAATTCAACAACCACTTCAACATTGAAAAACACCAACAAATTCAACAACAACCTCAACATTGAAAAACAACAACAACCTCAACATTGAAAAACACCAACAAATTCAACAACAACGTCAACATTGAAAAACAACAACAACCTCAACATTGAAAAAACACCAACAAATTCAACAACAACCTCAACATTGAAAAACAACAACAAATTCAACAACAACCTCAGCATTGAAAAAGAACAACAACCTCAACGTTGAAAAACACCAACAAATTCAACAACAACCTCAACATTGAAAAACAACAACAACCTCAACATTGAAAAACACCAACAAATTCAACAAAAACTTCAACATTGGAAAACACCAACAATTTCAACAACAACCTCGAAATAGAAAAACACCAACAAATTCAACAACAACTTCAACATTGAAAAATACCAACAAATTCAACAACAACCTCGACATTGAAAAACACCATCAAATTCAACAACAACATCAACATTGAAAAACACCAACAACCTCAAAATTGAAAAAACACCAACAAATTCAACAACAACCTCAACATTTAAAAACAACAACAACCTCAACATTGAAAAACACCAACAAATTCAACAACAACCTCAAGATTGAAAAACACCAACAAATTCAACAACAACCACAACATTGAAAAATGCCAAAAAACTCAACCACAACCTCAACATTGAAAAACAACAACAACCTCAACATTGAAAAACACCAACAAATTCAACAACAACCTCAACATTGAAAAACACCAACAAATTCAACAACAACCTCAACATTGAAAAACAACATCAACCTCAACATTGAAAAATACCAACAAATTCAACAACAACCTCAAAATTGAATAACAACAACAACCTCAACATTGAAAAACACCAACAAATTCAACAACAACCTCAACATTGAAAACCACCAACAAATTCAACAACAACCTCAGCATTGAAAAACAACAACAACCTCAACATTGAAAAACAACAACAACCTCATCATTGAAAAACACCAACAAATTCAACAACAACCTCAACATTGAAAAACACCAACAAATTCAACAACAACCTCAACATTGAAAAACACCAACAACCTCAACATTGAAAAACACCAACAAATTCAACAACAACCTCAACATTGAAAAACCACAACAACTTCAACATTGAAAAACACCAACAAATTCAACAACAACCTCAAAATTGAAAAACAACAACAAATTCAACAACAACCTCAACATTGAAAAACAACAACAACCTCAACATTGAAAAACACCATCAAATTCAACAACAACCTCAACATTGAAAAACAACAACAACCTCAACATTGAAAAACACCAACAAATTCAACAACAACCTCAACATTTAAAAACACCAACAAATTCAACAACAACCTCAACATTGAAAAACAACAACAATCTGAACATTGAAAAACACCAACAAATTCAACAACAACCTCAACATTGAAAAACACCAACAACCTCAACATTGAAAAACACCAACAAATTCAACAACAACCTCAACATTGAAAAACACCAACAAATTCAACAACAACTTCAACATTGAAAAACACCAACAAATTCAACAACGACTTCAACATTGAAAAACACCAACAAATTCAACAACAACCTCAACATTGAAAAACAACAACAACCTCAACATTGAAAAACACCAACAAATTCAACAACAACCTCAACATTGAAAAACAACAACAACCTCAACATTGAAAAACACCAACAAATTCAACAACAACCTCAACATTGAACAACAACAACAAATTCAACAACAACCTCAGCATTGAAAAAGAACAACAACCTCAAAGTTGAAAAACACCAACAAATTCAACAACAACCTCAACATTGAAAAACAACAACAACCTCAACTTTGAAAAACACCAACAAATTCAACAAAAACTTCAACATTGGAAAACACCAACAATTTCAACAACAACCTCGAAATAGAAAAACACCAACAAATTCAACAACAACTTCAACATTGAAAAATACCAACAAATTCAACAACAACCTCGACATTGAAAAACAACATCAAATTCAACAACAACATCAACATTGAAAAACACCAACAACCTCAAAATTGAAAAAACACCAACAAATTCAACAACAACCTCAACATTTAAAAACAACAACAACCTCAACATTGAAAAACACCAACAAATTCAACAACAACCTCAAGATTGAAAAACACCAACAAATTCAACAACAACCACAACATTGAAAAACACCAACAAACTCAACCACAACCTCAACATTGAAAAACAACAACAACCTCAACATTGAAAAACACCAACAAATTCAACAACAACCTCAACATTGAAAAACACCAACAAATTCAACAACAACCTCAACATTGAAAAACAACAACAACCTCAACATTGAAGAATACCAACAAATTCAACAACAACCTCAAAATTGAATAACAACAACAACCTCAACATTGAAAAACACCAACAAATTCAACAACAACCTCAACATTGAAAACCACCAACAAATTCAACAACAACCTCAGCATTGAAAAACAACAACAACCTCAACATTGAAAAACAACAACAACCTCATCATTGAAAAACACCAACAAATTCAACAACAACCTCAACATTGAAAAACACCAACAAATTCAACAACAACCTCAACATTGAAAAACACCAACAACCTCAACATTGAAAAACACCAACAAATTCAACAACAACCTCAACATTGAAAAACTACAACAACCTCAACATTGAAAAACACCAACAAATTCAACAACAACCTCAACATTGAAAAACAACAACAACCTCAACATTGAAAAACACCAACAAATTCAACAACAACCTCAACATTGAAAAACAACAACAACCTCAACATTGAAAAACACCAACAAATTCAACAACAACCTCAACATTGAAAAACACCATAAATTCAACAACAACCTCAACATTGAAAAACACCAACAACCTCAACATTGAAAAACACCAACAAATTCAACAACAAACTCAACATTGAAAAACAACAACAACCTCAACATTGAAAAACACCAACATATGCAACAACAACCTCAACATTGAAAAACAACAACAAACTCAACATTGAAAAACACCAACAAATTCAACAACAACCTCGAAATTGAAAAACACCAACAAATTCAACAACAACTTCAACATTGAAAAACACCAACAAATTCAACAACAACCTCGAAATTGAAAAACACCATCAAATTCAACAACAACCTCAACATTGAAAAACACCAACAACCTTAAAATTGAAAAAACACCAACAAATTCAACAACAACCTCAACATTTAAAAACAACAACAACCTCAACATTGAAAAACACCAACAAATTCAACAACAACCTCAACATTGAAAAACACCAACAAATTCAACAACAAACTCAAGATTGAAAAACACCAACAAATTCAACAACCGCAACATTGAAAAACAGCAACAACTTCGACATTGAAAAACACCAACAAATTCAACAACAACCTCAACATTGAAAAACACCAACAAATTCAACAACAACCTCAACATTGAAAAACACCAACAAATTCAACAACAAACTCAACATTGAAAAACAACAACAACCTCAACATTGAAAAACACCAACATATGCAACAACAACCTCAACATTGAAAAACAACAACAAACTCAACATTGAAAAACACCAACAAATTCAACCACAACCTCGAAATTGAAAAACACCAACAAATTCAACAACAACTTCAACATTGAAAAACACCAACAAATTCAACAACAACCTCGAAATTGAAAAACACCATCAAATTCAACAACAACCTCAACATTGAAAAACACCAACAACCTTAAAATTGAAAAAACACCAACAAATTCAACAACAACCTCAACATTTAAAAACAACAACAACCTCAACATTGAAAAACACCAACAAATTCAACAACAACCTCAACATTGAAAAACACCAGCAAATTCAACAACAAACTCAAGATTGAAAAACACCAACAAATTCAACAACCTCAACATTGAAAAACACCATCAAATTCAACAACAACCTCAACATTGAAAAACAACAACAACCTCAACATTGAAAAACACCAACAAATTCAACAACAACCTCAACATTGAAAAACAACAACAAACTCAACATTGAAAAACACCAACAAATTCAACAACAACCTCAACATTGAAAAACAACAGCAACCTCAACAATGAAAAACACCAAAAAATTCAACAATAACCTCAACATTGAAAAAAAACAACAACCTCAACATTGAAAAACACCAACAAATTCAGCAACAACCTCAACATTGAAAAACAACAACAACCTCAACATTGAAAAACACCAACAAATTCAACAACAACCTCAACATTGAAAAACACCAACAAATTCAACAACAACCTCAACATTGAAAAACAACAACAACCTCAACATTGAAAAACACCAACAAATTCAACAACAACTTCAACATTGAAAAACACCAACAAATTCAACAACAACCTCAAAATTGAAAAACACCAACAAATTCAACAACAACCTCAACATTGAAAAACAACAACAACCTCAACATTGAAAAACACCAACAAATTCAACAACAACGTCAACATTGAAAAACAACAACAACCTCAACATTGAAAAACACCAACAAATTCAACAACAACCTCAACATTTAAAAACACCAACAAATTCAACAACAACCTCAACATTGAAAAACAACAACAATCTGAACATTGAAAAACACCAACAAATTCAACAACAACCTCAACATTGAAAAACACCAACAACCTCAACATTGAAAAACACCAACAAATTCAACAACAACCTCAACATTGAAAAACACCAACAAATTCAACAACAACTTCAACATTGAAAAACACCAACAAATTGAACAACCACTTCAACATTGAAAAACACCAACAAATTCAACAACAACCTCAACATTGAAAAACAACAACAACCTCAACATTGAAAAACACCAACAAATTCAACAACAACCTCAACATTGAAAAACAACAACAACCTCAACATTGAAAAACACCAACAAATTCAACAACAACCTCAACATTGAAAAACAACAGCAACCTCAACAATGAAAAACACCAACAAATTCAACAATAACCTAAACATTGAAAAAAAACAACAACCTCAACATTGAAAAACACCAACAAATTCAGCAACAACCTCAACATTGAAAAACAACAACAACCTCAACATTGAAAAACAACAACAAATTCAACAACAACCTCAACATTGAAAAACACCAACAAATTCAACAACAACCTCAACATTGAAAAACAACAACAACCTCAACATTGAAAAACACCAACAAATTCAACAACAACTTCAACATTGAAAAACACCAACAAATTCAACAACAACCTCAAAATTGAAAAACACCAACAAATTCAACAACAACCTCAACATTGAAAAACAACAACAACCTCAACATTGAAAAACACCAACAAATTCAACAACAACCTCAACATTGAAAAACAGCAACAACCTCAACATTTAAAAACACCAACAAATTCAACAACAACCTCAACATTGAAAACACCAACAAATTCAACAACAACCTCAACATTTAAAAACGCCAACAAATTCATCAACAGCCTCAACATTGAAAAAGAACAACCTCAACATTGAAAAACACCAACAAATTCAACAAAAAATTCAACATTGAAAAACACCAACAAATTCAACAACAACCCCGACATTGAAAAACACCAACAAATTCAACAACAACCTCAACTTTGAAAAACAACAACAACTTCATCACGGAAAAACACCAACAAATTCAACAACAACCTCAACATTGAAAAACAACAACATCCTCAAAATTGAAAGCACCAACAATTTCAACAACAACCCCAACATTTCAAAACAACAACAACCTCATCTTTGAAAAACACCAACAAATTCAACAACAACCTCAACATTGAAAAACACCAACAAATTCAACAACAACCTCAACATTGAAAAACACCAACAAACCCAACAACAACCTCAACATTGAAAAACAACAACAACCTCAACATTGAAAAACACCAACAAATTCAACAACATCCTCAACATTGAAAAACACCAACAAATTCAAAAACAAACTCAACATTGAAAAACAACAACAAATTCAATAACAACCTCAACATTGAAAAACAACAACAACCTCAACATTGAAAAACACCAACAAATTCAACAACAACCTCAACAATGAAAAACAACAACAACCTCAACATTGAAAAACACCAACAAATTCAACAACAACCTCAACATTGAAAAACAACAACAAACTCAACATTGAAAAACACCAACAAATTCAACAACAACCTCAACATTGAAAAACAACAGCAACCTCAACAATGAAAAACACCAAAAAATTCAACAATAACCTCAACATTGAAAAAAAACAACAACCTCAACATTGAAAAACACCAACAAATTCAGCAACAACCTCAACATTGAAAAACAACAACAACCTCAACATTGAAAAACACCAACAAATTCAACAACAACCTCAACATTGAAAAACACCAACAAATTCAACAACAACCTCAACATTGAAAAACAACAACAACCTCAACATTGAAAAACACCAACAAATTCAACAACAACTTCAACATTGAAAAACACCAACAAATTCAACAACAACCTCAAAATTGAAAAACACCAACAAATTCAACAACAACCTCAACATTGAAAAACAACAACAACCTCAACATTGAAAAACACCAACAAATTCAACAACAACGTCAACATTGAAAAACAACAACAACCTCAACATTGAAAAACACCAACAAATTCAACAACAACCTCAACATTTAAAAACACCAACAAATTCAACAACAACCTCAACATTGAAAAACAACAACAATCTGAACATTGAAAAACACCAACAAATTCAACAACAACCTCAACATTGAAAAACACCAACAACCTCAACATTGAAAAACACCAACAAATTCAACAACAACCTCAACATTGAAAAACACCAACAAATTCAACAACAACTTCAACATTGAAAAACACCAACAAATTGAACAACCACTTCAACATTGAAAAACACCAACAAATTCAACAACAACCTCAACATTGAAAAACAACAACAACCTCAACATTGAAAAACACCAACAAATTCAACAACAACCTCAACATTGAAAAACAACAACAACCTCAACATTGAAAAACACCAACAAATTCAACAACAACCTCAACATTGAAAAACAACAGCAACCTCAACAATGAAAAACACCAACAAATTCAACAATAACCTAAACATTGAAAAAAAACAACAACCTCAACATTGAAAAACACCAACAAATTCAGCAACAACCTCAACATTGAAAAACAACAACAACCTCAACATTGAAAAACAACAACAAATTCAACAACAACCTCAACATTGAAAAACACCAACAAATTCAACAACAACCTCAACATTGAAAAACAACAACAACCTCAACATTGAAAAACACCAACAAATTCAACAACAACTTCAACATTGAAAAACACCAACAAATTCAACAACAACCTCAAAATTGAAAAACACCAACAAATTCAACAACAACCTCAACATTGAAAAACAACAACAACCTCAACATTGAAAAACACCAACAAATTCAACAACAACCTCAACATTGAAAAACAGCAACAACCTCAACATTTAAAAACACCAACAAATTCAACAACAACCTCAACATTGAAAACACCAACAAATTCAACAACAACCTCAACATTTAAAAACGCCAACAAATTCATCAACAGCCTCAACATTGAAAAAGAACAACCTCAACATTGAAAAACACCAACAAATTCAACAAAAAATTCAACATTGAAAAACACCAACAAATTCAACAACAACCCCGACATTGAAAAACACCAACAAATTCAACAACAACCTCAACTTTGAAAAACAACAACAACTTCATCACGGAAAAACACCAACAAATTCAACAACAACCTCAACATTGAAAAACAACAACATCCTCAAAATTGAAAGCACCAACAATTTCAACAACAACCCCAACATTTCAAAACAACAACAACCTCATCTTTGAAAAACACCAACAAATTCAACAACAACCTCAACATTGAAAAACACCAACAAATTCAACAACAACCTCAACATTGAAAAACACCAACAAACCCAACAACAACCTCAACATTGAAAAACAACAACAACCTCAACATTGAAAAACACCAACAAATTCAACAACATCCTCAACATTGAAAAACACCAACAAATTCAAAAACAAACTCAACATTGAAAAACAACAACAAATTCAATAACAACCTCAACATTGAAAAACAACAACAACCTCAACATTGAAAAACACCAACAAATTCAACAACAACCTCAACAATGAAAAACAACAACAACCTCAACATTGAAAAACACCAACAAATTCAACAACAACCTCAACATTGAAAAACACCAACAAACTCAACAACAACCTCAACATTGAAAAAGAACAATAACCTCAACATTGAAAAACACCAACAAATTCAACAACAACCTCAACATTGAAAAACACCAACAAATTCAACAACAACCTCAACATTGAAAAACACCAACAACCTCAACATTGAAAAACACCAACAAATTCAACAACAACTTCAACATTGAAAAACAACAACAACCTCAACTTTGAAAAACACCAACAAATTCAACAACAACCTCAACATTGAAAAACAACAACAACCTCAACATTGAAAAACACCAACAAATTCAACAACAACCTCAACATTGAAAAACACCAACAAACTCAACAACAACCTCAACATTGAAAAACAACAACAACCTCAACATTGAAAAACACCAACAAATTCAACAACAACCTCAACATTGAAAAACACCAACAAATTCAACAACAACCTCAACTTTGAAAAACACCAACAACCTCAACATTGAAAAACACCAACAAATTCAACAACAACCTCAACATTGAAAAACAACAACAAACTCAACATTGAAAAACAACAACAAATTCAACAACAACCTCAACATTGAAAAACAACAACAACCTCAACATTGAAAAACACCAACAAATTCAACAACAACTTCAACATTGAAAAACACCAACAAATTCAACAACAACCTCAACATTGAAAAACAACAACAACCTCAACATTGAAAAACACCAACAAATTCAACAACAACCTCAACATTGAAAAACACCAACAACCTCAACATTGAAAAACACCAACAAATTCAACAACAACCTCAACATTGAAAAACACGAACAAATTCAACAACAACCTCAACATTGAAAAACAACAACAACCTCAACATTGAAAAACACCAACAAATTCAACAACAACCTCAACATTGAAAAACAACAACAACCTCAACATTGAAAAACACCAACAAATTCAACAAAAACTTCAACATTGAAAAACACCAACAAATTCAACAACATCGAAATTGATAAACACCAACAAATTCAACAACAACTTCAACATTGAAAAACAACAACAAATTCAACAACAACCTCGACATTGAAAAACACCATCAAATTCAACAACAACCTCAACATTGAAAAACACCAACAACCTCAAAATTGAAAAAACACCAACAAATTCAACAACAACCTCAACATTTAAAAACAACAACAACCTCAACATTGAAAAACACCAACAAATTCAACAACAACCTCAACATTGAAAAACACCAACAAATTCAACAACAAACTCAAGATTGAAAAACACCAACAAATTCAACAACCTCAACATTGAAAAACAGCAACAACCTCGACATTGAAAAACACCAACAAATTCAACAACAACCTCAACATTGAAAAACACCAACAAATTCAACAACAACCTCAACATTGAAAAACAACAACAACCTCAACATTGAAAAACACCAACAAATTCAACAACAACCTCAACATTGAAAAACACCAACAAATTCAACAACAACCTCAACATTGAAAAACAACAACAACCTCAACATTGAAAAACACCATCAAATTCAACAACAACCTCAACATTGAAAAACAACAGCAACCTCAACAATGAAAAACACCAACAAATTCAACAATAACCTCAAAATTGAAAAAAAACAACAACCTCAACATTGAAAAACACCAACAAATTCAACAACAACCTCAACATTGAAAAACAACAACAACCTCAACATTGAAAAACACCAACAAATTCAACAACAACCTCAACATTGAAAAACACCAGCAAATTCAACAACAACCTCAACATTGAAAAACAACAACAACCTCAACATTGAAAAACACCAACAAATTCAACAACAACCTCAACATTGAAAAAGAACAACAACCTCAACTTTGAAAAACACCAACAAATTCAACAACAACCTCAACATTGAAAAACACCAACAAATTCAACAACAACCTCAACATTGAAAAACAACAACAACCTCAACATTGCAAAACACCAACAAATTCAACAACAACTTCAACATTGAAAAACACCAACAAATTCAACAACAACCTCAAAATTGAAAAACACCAACAAATTCAACAACAACCTCAACATTGAAAAACAACAACAACCTCAACATTGAAAAACACCAACAAATTCAACAACAACCTCAACATTGAAAAACAACAACAACCTCAACATTGAAAAACACCAACAAATTCAACAACAACCTCAACATTGAAAAACAACAACAACCTCAACATTGAAAAACACCAACAAATTCAACAACAACCTCAACATTGAAAAACAACAACAACCTCAACATTGAAAAACACCAACAAATTCAAAAACAACCTCAACATTGAAAAACACCAACAAATTCAACAACAACCTCAACATTGAAAAACAACAACAACCTCAACATTGAAAAACACCAACAAATTCAACAACAACTTCAACATTGAAAAACACCAACAAATTCAACAACAACCTCAAAATTGAAAAACACCAACAAATTCAACAACAACCTCAACATTGAAAAACAACAACAACCTCAACATTGAAAAACACCAACAAATTCAACAACAACCTCAACATTGAAAAACAACAACAACCTCAACTTTGAAAAACACCAACAAATTCAACAACAACCTCAACATTTAAAAACACCAACAAATTCAACAACAACCTCAACATTGAAAAACAACAACAATCTGAACATTGAAAAACACCAACAAATTCAACAACAACCTCAACATTGAAAAACACCAACAACCTCAACATTGAAAAACACCAACAAATTCAACAACAACCTCAATATTGAAAAACACCAACAAATTCAACAACAACTTCAACATTGAAAAACACCAACAAATTCAACAACCACTTCAACATTGAAAAACACCAACAAATTCAACAACAACCTCAACATTGAAAAACAACAACAACCTCAACATTGAAAAACACCAACAAATTCAACAACAACGTCAACATTGAAAAACAACAACAACCTCAACATTGAAAAACACCAACAAATTCAACAACAACCTCAACATTGAAAAACAACAACAAATTCAACAACAACCTCAGCATTGAAAAAGAACAACAACCTCAACGTTGAAAAACACCAACAAATTCAACAACAACCTCAACATTGAAAAACAACAACAACCTCAACATTGAAAAACACCAACAAATTCAACAAAAACTTCAACATTGGAAAACACCAACAATTTCAACAACAACCTCGAAATAGAAAAACACCAACAAATTCAACAACAACTTCAACATTGAAAAATACCATCAAATTCAACAACAACCTCGACATTGAAAAACACCATCAAATTCAACAACAACATCAACATTGAAAAACACCAACAACCTCAAAATTGAAAAAACACCAACAAATTCAACAACAACCTCAACATTTAAAAACAACAACAACCTCAACATTGAAAAACACCAACAAATTCAACAACAACCTCAAGATTGAAAAACACCAACAAATTCAACAACAACCACAACATTGAAAAATACCAAAAAACTCAACCACAACCTCAACATTGAAAAACAACAACAACCTCAACATTGAAAAACACCAACAAATTCAACAACAACCTCAACATTGAAAAACACCAACAAATTCAACAACAACCTCAACATTGAAAAACAACATCAACCTCAACATTGAAAAATACCAACAAATTCAACAACAACCTCAAAATTGAATAACAACAACAACCTCAACATTGAAAAACACCAACAAATTCAACAACAACCTCAACATTGAAAACCACCAACAAATTCAACAACAACCTCAGCATTGAAAAACAACAACAACCTCAACATTGAAAAACAACAACAACCTCATCATTGAAAAACACCAACAAATTCAACAACAACCTCAACATTGAAAAACACCAACAAATTCAACAACAACCTCAACATTGAAAAACACCAACAACCTCAACATTGAAAAACACCAACAAATTCAACAACAACCTCAACATTGAAAAACCACAACAACTTCAACATTGAAAAACACCAACAAATTCAACAACAACCTCAAAATTGAAAAACACCAACAAATTCAACAACAACCTCAACATTGAAAAACAACAACAACCTCAACATTGAAAAACACCATCAAATTCAACAACAACCTCAACATTGAAAAACAACAACAACCTCAACATTGAAAAACACTAACAAATTCAACAACAACCTCAACATTTAAAAACACCAACAAATTCAACAACAACCTCAACATTGAAAAACAACAACAATCTGAACATTGAAAAACACCAACAAATTCAACAACAACCTCAACATTGAAAAACACCAACAACCTCAACATTGAAAAACACCAACAAATTCAACAACAACCTCAACATTGAAAAACACCAACAAATTCAACAACAACTTCAACATTGAAAAACAACAACAAATTCAACAACGACTTCAACATTGAAAAACACCAACAAATTCAACAACAACCTCAACATTGAAAAACAACAACAACCTCAACATTGAAAAACACCAACAAATTCAACAACAACCTCAACATTGAAAAACAACAACAACCTCAACATTGAAAAACACCAACAAATTCAACAACAACCTCAACATTGAACAACAACAACAAATTCAACAACAACCTCAGCATTGAAAAAGAACAACAACCTCAACGTTGAAAAACACCAACAAATTCAACAACAACCTCAACATTGAAAAACAACAACAACCTCAACTTTGAAAAACACCAACAAATTCAACAAAAACTTCAACATTGGAAAACACCAACAATTTCAACAACAACCTCGAAATAGAAAAACACCAACAAATTCAACAACAACTTCAACATTGAAAAATACCATCAAATTCAACAACAACCTCGACATTGAAAAACAACATCAAATTCAACAACAACATCAACATTGAAAAACACCAACAACCTCAAAATTGAAAAAACACCAACAAATTCAACAACAACCTCAACATTTAAAAACAACAACAACCTCAACATTGAAAAACACCAACAAATTCAACAACAACCTCAAGATTGAAAAACACCAACAAATTCAACAACAACCACAACATTGAAAAACACCAACAAACTCAACCACAACCTCAACATTGAAAAACAACAACAACCTCAACATTGAAAAACACCAACAAATTCAACAACAACCTCAACATTGAAAAACACCAACAAATTCAACAACAACCTCAACATTGAAAAACAACTACAACCTCAACATTGAAAAATACCAACAAATTCAACAACAACCTCAAACTTGAATAACAACAACAACCTCAACATTGAAAAACACCAACAAATTCAACAACAACCTGAACATTGAAAACCACCAACAAATTCAACAACAACCTCAGCATTGAAAAACAACAACAACCTCAACATTGAAAAACAACAACAACCTCATCATTGAAAAACACCAACAAATTCAACAACAACCTCAACATTGAAAAACACCAACAAATTCAACAACAACCTCAACATTGAAAAACACCAACAACCTCAACATTGAAAAACACCAACAAATTCAACAACAACCTCAACATTGAAAAACACCAACAAATTCAACAACAACCTCAACATTGAAAAACAACAACAACCTCAACATTGAAAAACACCAACAAATTCAACAACAACCTCAACATTGAAAAACAACAACAACATCAACATTGAAAAACACCAACAAATTCAACAACAACCTCAACATTGAAAAACACCATAAATTCAACAACAACCTCAACATTGAAAAACACCAACAACCTCAACATTGAAAAACACCAACAAATTCAACAACAAACTCAACATTGAAAAACAACAACAACCTCAACATTGAAAAAGACCAACATATGCAACAACAACCTCAACATTGAAAAACAACAACAAACTCAACATTGAAAAACACCAACAAATTCAACAACAACCTCGAAATTGAAAAACACCAACAAATTCAACAACAACTTCAACATTGAAAAACACCAACAAATTCAACAACAACCTCGAAATTGAAAAACACCATCAAATTCAACAACAACCTCAACATTGAAAAACACCAACAACCTTAAAATTGAAAAAACACCAACAAATTCAACAACAACCTCAACATTGAAAAACACCAACAAATTCAACAACATCGAAATTGATAAACACCAACAAATTCAACAACAACTTCAACATTGAAAAACAACAACAAATTCAACAACAACCTCGACATTGAAAAACACCATCAAATTCAACAACAACCTCAACATTGAAAAACACCAACAACCTCAAAATTGAAAAAACACCAACAAATTCAACAACAACCTCAACATTTAAAAACAACAACAACCTCAACATTGAAAAACACCAACAAATTCAACAACAACCTCAACATTGAAAAACACCAACAAATTCAACAACAAACTCAAGATTGAAAAACACCAACAAATTCAACAACCTCAACATTGAAAAACAGCAACAACCTCGACATTGAAAAACACCAACAAATTCAACAACAACCTCAACATTGAAAAACACCAACAAATTCAACAACAACCTCAACATTGAAAAACAACAACAACCTCAACATTGAAAAACACCAACAAATTCAACAACAACCTCAACATTGAAAAACACCAACAAATTCAACAACAACCTCAACATTGAAAAACAACAACAACCTCAACATTGAAAAACACCATCAAATTCAACAACAACCTCAACATTGAAAAACAACAGCAACCTCAACAATGAAAAACACCAACAAATTCAACAATAACCTCAAAATTGAAAAAAAACAACAACCTCAACATTGAAAAACACCAACAAATTCAACAACAACCTCAACATTGAAAAACAACAACAACCTCAACATTGAAAAACACCAACAAATTCAACAACAACCTCAACATTGAAAAACACCAGCAAATTCAACAACAACCTCAACATTGAAAAACAACAACAACCTCAACATTGAAAAACACCAACAAATTCAACAACAACCTCAACATTGAAAAAGAACAACAACCTCAACTTTGAAAAACACCAACAAATTCAACAACAACCTCAACATTGAAAAACACCAACAAATTCAACAACAACCTCAACATTGAAAAACAACAACAACCTCAACATTGCAAAACACCAACAAATTCAACAACAACTTCAACATTGAAAAACACCAACAAATTCAACAACAACCTCAAAATTGAAAAACACCAACAAATTCAACAACAACCTCAACATTGAAAAACAACAACAACCTCAACATTGAAAAACACCAACAAATTCAACAACAACCTCAACATTGAAAAACAACAACAACCTCAACATTGAAAAACACCAACAAATTCAACAACAACCTCAACATTGAAAAACAACAACAACCTCAACATTGAAAAACACCAACAAATTCAACAACAACCTCAACATTGAAAAACAACAACAACCTCAACATTGAAAAACACCAACAAATTCAAAAACAACCTCAACATTGAAAAACACCAACAAATTCAACAACAACCTCAACATTGAAAAACAACAACAACCTCAACATTGAAAAACACCAACAAATTCAACAACAACTTCAACATTGAAAAACACCAACAAATTCAACAACAACCTCAAAATTGAAAAACACCAACAAATTCAACAACAACCTCAACATTGAAAAACAACAACAACCTCAACATTGAAAAACACCAACAAATTCAACAACAACCTCAACATTGAAAAACAACAACAACCTCAACTTTGAAAAACACCAACAAATTCAACAACAACCTCAACATTTAAAAACACCAACAAATTCAACAACAACCTCAACATTGAAAAACAACAACAATCTGAACATTGAAAAACACCAACAAATTCAACAACAACCTCAACATTGAAAAACACCAACAACCTCAACATTGAAAAACACCAACAAATTCAACAACAACCTCAATATTGAAAAACACCAACAAATTCAACAACAACTTCAACATTGAAAAACACCAACAAATTCAACAACCACTTCAACATTGAAAAACACCAACAAATTCAACAACAACCTCAACATTGAAAAACAACAACAACCTCAACATTGAAAAACACCAACAAATTCAACAACAACGTCAACATTGAAAAACAACAACAACCTCAACATTGAAAAACACCAACAAATTCAACAACAACCTCAACATTGAAAAACAACAACAAATTCAACAACAACCTCAGCATTGAAAAAGAACAACAACCTCAACGTTGAAAAACACCAACAAATTCAACAACAACCTCAACATTGAAAAACAACAACAACCTCAACATTGAAAAACACCAACAAATTCAACAAAAACTTCAACATTGGAAAACACCAACAATTTCAACAACAACCTCGAAATAGAAAAACACCAACAAATTCAACAACAACTTCAACATTGAAAAATACCAACAAATTCAACAACAACCTCGACATTGAAAAACACCATCAAATTCAACAACAACATCAACATTGAAAAACACCAACAACCTCAAAATTGAAAAAACACCAACAAATTCAACAACAACCTCAACATTTAAAAACAACAACAACCTCAACATTGAAAAACACCAACAAATTCAACAACAACCTCAAGATTGAAAAACACCAACAAATTCAACAACAACCACAACATTGAAAAATACCAAAAAACTCAACCACAACCTCAACATTGAAAAACAACAACAACCTCAACATTGAAAAACACCAACAAATTCAACAACAACCTCAACATTGAAAAACACCAACAAATTCAACAACAACCTCAACATTGAAAAACAACATCAACCTCAACATTGAAAAATACCAACAAATTCAACAACAACCTCAAAATTGAATAACAACAACAACCTCAACATTGAAAAACACCAACAAATTCAACAACAACCTCAACATTGAAAACCACCAACAAATTCAACAACAACCTCAGCATTGAAAAACAACAACAACCTCAACATTGAAAAACAACAACAACCTCATCATTGAAAAACACCAACAAATTCAACAACAACCTCAACATTGAAAAACACCAACAAATTCAACAACAACCTCAACATTGAAAAACACCAACAACCTCAACATTGAAAAACACCAACAAATTCAACAACAACCTCAACATTGAAAAACCACAACAACTTCAACATTGAAAAACACCAACAAATTCAACAACAACCTCAAAATTGAAAAACACCAACAAATTCAACAACAACCTCAACATTGAAAAACAACAACAACCTCAACATTGAAAAACACCATCAAATTCAACAACAACCTCAACATTGAAAAACAACAACAACCTCAACATTGAAAAACACTAACAAATTCAACAACAACCTCAACATTTAAAAACACCAACAAATTCAACAACAACCTCAACATTGAAAAACAACAACAATCTGAACATTGAAAAACACCAACAAATTCAACAACAACCTCAACATTGAAAAACACCAACAACCTCAACATTGAAAAACACCAACAAATTCAACAACAACCTCAACATTGAAAAACACCAACAAATTCAACAACAACTTCAACATTGAAAAACAACAACAAATTCAACAACGACTTCAACATTGAAAAACACCAACAAATTCAACAACAACCTCAACATTGAAAAACAACAACAACCTCAACATTGAAAAACACCAACAAATTCAACAACAACCTCAACATTGAAAAACAACAACAACCTCAACATTGAAAAACACCAACAAATTCAACAACAACCTCAACATTGAACAACAACAACAAATTCAACAACAACCTCAGCATTGAAAAAGAACAACAACCTCAACGTTGAAAAACACCAACAAATTCAACAACAACCTCAACATTGAAAAACAACAACAACCTCAACTTTGAAAAACACCAACAAATTCAACAAAAACTTCAACATTGGAAAACACCAACAATTTCAACAACAACCTCGAAATAGAAAAACACCAACAAATTCAACAACAACTTCAACATTGAAAAATACCATCAAATTCAACAACAACCTCGACATTGAAAAACAACATCAAATTCAACAACAACATCAACATTGAAAAACACCAACAACCTCAAAATTGAAAAAACACCAACAAATTCAACAACAACCTCAACATTTAAAAACAACAACAACCTCAACATTGAAAAACACCAACAAATTCAACAACAACCTCAAGATTGAAAAACACCAACAAATTCAACAACAACCACAACATTGAAAAACACCAACAAACTCAACCACAACCTCAACATTGAAAAACAACAACAACCTCAACATTGAAAAACACCAACAAATTCAACAACAACCTCAACATTGAAAAACACCAACAAATTCAACAACAACCTCAACATTGAAAAACAACTACAACCTCAACATTGAAAAATACCAACAAATTCAACAACAACCTCAAACTTGAATAACAACAACAACCTCAACATTGAAAAACACCAACAAATTCAACAACAACCTGAACATTGAAAACCACCAACAAATTCAACAACAACCTCAGCATTGAAAAACAACAACAACCTCAACATTGAAAAACAACAACAACCTCATCATTGAAAAACACCAACAAATTCAACAACAACCTCAACATTGAAAAACACCAACAAATTCAACAACAACCTCAACATTGAAAAACACCAACAACCTCAACATTGAAAAACACCAACAAATTCAACAACAACCTCAACATTGAAAAACACCAACAAATTCAACAACAACCTCAACATTGAAAAACAACAACAACCTCAACATTGAAAAACACCAACAAATTCAACAACAACCTCAACATTGAAAAACAACAACAACATCAACATTGAAAAACACCAACAAATTCAACAACAACCTCAACATTGAAAAACACCATAAATTCAACAACAACCTCAACATTGAAAAACACCAACAACCTCAACATTGAAAAACACCAACAAATTCAACAACAAACTCAACATTGAAAAACAACAACAACCTCAACATTGAAAAAGACCAACATATGCAACAACAACCTCAACATTGAAAAACAACAACAAACTCAACATTGAAAAACACCAACAAATTCAACAACAACCTCGAAATTGAAAAACACCAACAAATTCAACAACAACTTCAACATTGAAAAACACCAACAAATTCAACAACAACCTCGAAATTGAAAAACACCATCAAATTCAACAACAACCTCAACATTGAAAAACACCAACAACCTTAAAATTGAAAAAACACCAACAAATTCAACAACAACCTCAACATTTAAAAACAACAACAACCTCAACATTGAAAAACACCAACAAATTCAACAACAACCTCAACATTGAAAAACACCAACAAATTCAACAACAAACTCAAGATTGAAAAACACCAACAAATTCAACAACCTCAACATTGAAAAACAGCAACAACCTCGACATTGAAAAACACCAACAAATTCAACAACAACCTCAACATTGAAAAACACCAACAAATTCAACAACAACCTCAACATTGAAAAACACCAACAAATTCAACAACAAACTCAACATTGAAAAACAACAACAACCTCAACATTGAAAAACACCAACATATGCAACAACAACCTCAACATTGAAAAACAACAACAAACTCAACATTGAAAAACACCAACAAATTCAACAACAACCTCGAAATTGAAAAACACCAACAAATTCAACAACAACTTCAACATTGAAAAACACCAACAAATTCAACAACAACCTCAACATTGAAAAACACCATCAAATTCAACAACAACCTCAACATTGAAAAACACCAACAACCTTAAAATTGAAAAAACACCAACAAATTCAACAACAACCTCAACATTTAAAAACAACAACAACCTCAACATTGAAAAACACCAACAAATTCAACAACAACCTCAACATTGAAAAACACCAGCAAATTCAACAACAAACTCAAGATTGAAAAACACCAACAAATTCAACAACCTCAACATTGAAAAACAGCAACAACCTCGACATTGAAAAACACCAACAAATTCAACAACAACCTCAACATTGAAAAACACCAACAAATTCAACAACAACCTCAACATTGAAAAACAACAACAACCTCAACATTGAAAAACACCATCAAATTCAACAACAACCTCAACATTGAAAAACAACAACAACCTCAACATTGAAAAATACCAACAAATTCAACAACAACCTCAACATTGAAAAACAACAACAAACTCAACATTGAAAAACACCAACAAATTCAACAACAACCTCAACATTGAAAAACAACAGCAACCTCAACAATGAAAAACACCAACAAATTCAACAATAACCTCAACATTGAAAAAAAACAACAACCTCAACATTGAAAAACACCAACAAATTCAGCAACAACCTCAACATTGAAAAACAACAACAACCTCAACATTGAAAAACACCAACAAATTCAACAACAACCTCAACATTGAAAAACACCAACAAATTCAACAACAACCTCAACATTGAAAAACAACAACAACCTCAACATTGAAAAACACCAACAAATTCAACAACAACTTCAACATTGAAAAACACCAACAAATTCAACAACAACCTCAAAATTGAAAAACACCAACAAATTCAACAACAACCTCAACATTGAAAAACAACAACAACCTCAACATTGAAAAACACCAACAAATTCAACAACAACCTCAACATTGAAAAACAACAACAACCTCAACATTGAAAAACACCAACAAATTCAACAACAACCTCAACATTTAAAAACACCAACAAATTCAACAACAACCTCAACATTGAAAAACAACAACAATCTGAACATTGAAAAACACCAACAAATTCAACAACAACCTCAACATTGAAAAACAACAACAACCTCAACATTGAAAAACACCAACAAATTCAACAACAACCTCAAAATTGAAAAACACCAACAAATTCAACAACAACTTCAACATTGAAAAACACCAACAAATTCAACAACCACTTCAACATTGAAAAACACCAACAAATTCAACAACAACCTCAACATTGAAAAACAACAACAACCTCAACATTGAAAAACACCAACAAATTCAACAACAACCTCAACATTGAAAAACAACAACAACCTCAACATTGAAAAACACCAACAAATTCAACAACAACCTCAACATTGAAAAACAACAGCAACCTCAACAATGAAAAACACCAACAAATTCAACAATAACCTCAACATTGAAAAAAACAACAACCTCAACATTGAAAAACACCAACAAATTCAGCAACAACCTCAACATTGAAAAACAACAACAACCTCAACATTGAAAAACACCAACAAATTCAACAACAACCTCAACATTGAAAAACACCAACAAATTCAACAACAACCTCAACATTGAAAAACAACAACAACCTCAACATTGAAAAACACCAACAAATTCAACAACAACTTCAACATTGAAAAACACCAACAAATTCAACAACAACCTCAAAATTGAAAAACACCAACAAATTCAACAACAACCTCAACATTGAAAAACAACAACAACCTCAACATTGAAAAACACCAACAAATTCAACAACAACCTCAACATTGAAAAACAGCAACAACCTCAACATTGAAAAACACCAACAAATTCAACAACAACCTCAACATTTAAAAACACCAACAAATTCAACAACAACCTCAACATTGAAAAACAACAACAATCTGAACATTGAAAAACACCAACAAATTCAACAACAACCTCAACATTGAAAAACACCAACAACCTCAACATTGAAAAACACCAACAAATTCAACAACAACCTCAACATTGAAAAACACCAACAAATTCAACAACAACTTCAACATTGAAAAACACCAACAAATTCAACAACCACTTCAACATTGAAAAACACCAACAAATTCAACAACAACCTCAACATTGAAAAACAACAACAACCTCAACATTGAAAAACACCAACAAATTCAACAACAACCTCAACATTGAAAAACAACAACAACCTCAACATTGAAAAACACCAACAAATTCAACAACAACCTCAACATTGAAAAACAACAACAAATTCAACAACAACCTCAGCATTGAAAAAGAACAACAACCTCAACGTTGAAAAACACCAACAAATTCAACAACAACCTCAACATTGAAAAACAACAACAAACTCAACATTGAAAAACACCAACAAATTCAACAAAAACTTCAACATTGGAAAACACCAACAATTTCAACAACAACCTCGAAATAGAAAAACACCAACAAATTCAACAACAACTTCAACATTGAAAAATACCAACAAATTCAACAACAACCTCGACATTGAAAAACACCATCAAATTCAACAACAACATCAACATTGAAAAACACCAACAACCTCAAAATTGAAAAAACACCAACAAATTCAACAACAACCTCAACATTTAAAAACAACAACAACCTCAACATTGAAAAACACCAACAAATTCAACAACAACCTCAAGATTGAAAAACACCAACAAATTCAACAACAACCACAACATTGAAAAATACCAAAAAACTCAACCACAACCTCAACATTGAAAAACAACAACAACCTCAACATTGAAAAACACCAACAAATTCAACAACAACCTCAACATTGAAAAACACCAACAAATTCAACAACAACCTCAACATTGAAAAACAACATCAACCTCAACATTGAAAAATACCAACAAATTCAACAACAACCTCAAAATTGAATAACAACAACAACCTCAACATTGAAAAACACCAACAAATTCAACAACAACCTCAACATTGAAAACCACCAACAAATTCAACAACAACCTCAGCATTGAAAAACAACAACAACCTCAACATTGAAAAACAACAACAACCTCATCATTGAAAAACACCAACAAATTCAACAACAACCTCAACATTGAAAAACACCAACAAATTCAACAACAACCTCAACATTGAAAAACACCAACAACCTCAACATTGAAAAACACCAACAAATTCAACAACAACCTCAACATTGAAAAACAACAACAACTTCAACATTGAAAAACACCAACAAATTCAACAACAACCTCAAAATTGAAAAACACCAACAAATTCAACAACAACCTCAACATTGAAAAACAACAACAACCTCAACATTGAAAAAGACCATCAAATTCAACAACAACCTCAACATTGAAAAACAACAACAACCTCAACATTGAAAAACACCAACAAATTCAACAACAACCTCAACATTTAAAAACACCAACTAATTCAACAACAACCTCAACATTGAAAAACAACAACAATCTGAACATTGAAAAACACCAACAAATTCAACAACAACCTCAACATTGAAAAACACCAACAACCTCAACATTGAAAAACACCAACAAATTCAACAACAACCTCAACATTGAAAAACACCAACAAATTCAACAACCACTTCAACATTGAAAAACACCAACAAATTCAACAACAACCTCAACATTGAAAAACAACAACAACCTCAACATTGAAAAACACCAACAAATTCAACAACAACCTCAACATTGAAAAACAAAAACAACCTCAACATTGAAAAACACCAACAAATTCAACAACAACCTCAACATTGAAAAACAACAACAAATTCAACAACAACCTCAGCATTGAAAAAGAACAACAACCTCAACGTTGAAAAACACCAACAAATTCAACAACAACCTCAACATTGAAAAACAACAACAACCTCAACATTGAAAAACACCAACAAATTCAACAAAAACTTCAACATTGGAAAACACCAACAATTTCAACAACAACCTCGAAATAGAAAAACACCAACAAATTCAACAACAACTTCAACATTGAAAAATACCAACAAATTCAACAGCAACCTCGACATTGAAAAACACCATCAAATTCAACAACAACATCAACATTGAAAAACACCAACAACCTCAAAATTGAAAAAACACCAACAAATTCAACAACAACCTCAACATTTAAAAACAACAACAACCTCAACATTGAAAAACACCAACAAATTCAACAACAACCTCAAGATTGAAAAACACCAACAAATTCAACAACAACCTCAACATTGAAAAACACCAACAAACTCAACAACAACCTCAACATTGAAAAACAACAACAACTTCAACATTGAAAAATACCAACAAATTCAACAACAACCTCAAAATTGAATAACAACAACAACCTCAACATTGAAAAACACCAACAAATTCAACAACAACCTCAACATTGAAAACCACCAACAAATTCAACAACAACCTCAGCATTGAAAAACAACAACAACCTCAACATTGAAAAACAACAACAACCTCATCATTGAAAAACACCAACAAATTCAACAACAACCTCAACATTGAAAAACACCAACAAATTCAACAACAACCTCAACATTGAAAAACACCAACAACCTCAACATTGAAAAACACCAACAAATTCAACAACAACCTCAACATTGAAAAACAACAACAACCTCAACATTGAAAAACACCAACAAATTCAACAACAACCTCAACATTGAAAAACAACAACAACCTCAACATTGAAAAACACCAACAAATTCAACAACAACCTCAACATTGAAAAACAACAACAACCTCAACATTGAAAAACACCAACAAATTCAACAACAACCTCAACATTGAAAAACACCATAAATTCAACAACAACCTCAACATTGAAAAACACCAACAACCTCAACATTGAAAAACACCAACAAATTCAACAACAAACTCAACATTGAAAAACAACAACAACCTCAACATTGAAAAACACCAACATATGCAACAACAACCTCAACATTGAAAAACAACAACAAACTCAACATTGAAAAACACCAACAAATTCAACAACAACCTCGAAATTGAAAAACACCAACAAATTCAACAACAACTTCAACATTGAAAAACACCAACAAATTCAACAACAACCTCGAAATTGAAAAACACCATCAAATTCAACAACAACCTCAACATTGAAAAACACCAACAACCTTAAAATTGAAAAAACACCAACAAATTCAACAACAACCTCAACATTTAAAAACAACAACAACCTCAACATTGAAAAACACCAACAAATTCAACAACAACCTCAACATTGAAAAACACCAACAAATTCAACAACAAACTCAAGATTGAAAAACACCAACAAATTCAACAACCTCAACATTGAAAAACAGCAACAACCTCGACATTGAAAAACACCAACAAATTCAACAACAACCTCAACATTGAAAAACACCAACAAATTCAACAACAACCTCAACATTGAAAAACACCAACAAATTCAACAACAAACTCAACATTGAAAAACAACAACAACCTCAACATTGAAAAACACCAACATATGCAACAACAACCTCAACATTGAAAAACAACAACAAACTCATCATTGAAAAACACCAACAAATTCAACAACAACCTCAACATTGAAAAACACCAACAAATTCAACAACAACCTCAACATTGAAAAACACCAACAACCTCAACATTGAAAAACACCAACAAATTCAACAACAACCTCAACATTGAAAAACAACAACAACCTCAACATTGAAAAACACCAACAAATTCAACAACAACCTCAACATTGAAAAACAACAACAACCTCAACATTGAAAAACACCAACAAATTCAACAACAACCTCAACATTGAAAAACAACAACAACCTCAACATTGAAAAACACCAACAAATTCAACAACAACCTCAACATTGAAAAACACCATAAATTCAACAACAACCTCAACATTGAAAAACACCAACAACCTCAACATTGAAAAACACCAACAAATTCAACAACAAACTCAACATTGAAAAACAACAACAACCTCAACATTGAAAAACACCAACATATGCAACAACAACCTCAACATTGAAAAACAACAACAAACTCAACATTGAAAAACACCAACAAATTCAACAACAACCTCGAAATTGAAAAACACCAACAAATTCAACAACAACTTCAACATTGAAAAACACCAACAAATTCAACAACAACCTCGAAATTGAAAAACACCATCAAATTCAACAACAACCTCAACACTGAAAAACACCAACAACCTTAAAATTGAAAAAACACCAACAAATTCAACAACAACCTCAACATTTAAAAACAACAACAACCTCAACATTGAAAAACACCAACAAATTCAACAACAACCTCAACATTGAAAAACACCAACAAATTCAACAACAAACTCAAGATTGAAAAACACCAACAAATTCAACAACCTCAACATTGAAAAACAGCAACAACCTCGACATTGAAAAACACCAACAAATTCAACAACAACCTCAACATTGAAAAACACCAACAAATTCAACAACAACCTCAACATTGAAAAACACCAACAAATTCAACAACAAACTCAACATTGAAAAACAACAACAACCTCAACATTGAAAAACACCAACATATGCAACAACAACCTCAACATTGAAAAACAACAACAAACTCAACATTGAAAAACACCAACAAATTCAACAACAACCTCGAAATTGAAAAACACCAACAAATTCAACAACAACTTCAACATTGAAAAACACCAACAAATTCAACAACAACCTCGAAATTGAAAAACACCATCAAATTCAACAACAACCTCAACATTGAAAAACACCAACAACCTTAAAATTGAAAAAACACCAACAAATTCAACAACAACCTCAACATTTAAAAACAACAACAACCTCAACATTGAAAAACACCAACAAATTCAACAACAACCTCAACATTGAAAAACACCAGCAAATTCAACAACAAACTCAAGATTGAATAACACCAACAAATTCAACAACCTCAACATTGAAAAACAGCAACAACCTCGACATTGAAAAACACCAACAAATTCAACAACAACCTCAACATTGAAAAACACCAACAAATTCAACAACAACCTCAACATTGAAAAACAACAACAACCTCAACATTGAAAAACACCATCAAATTCAACAACAACCTCAACATTGAAAAACAACAACAACCTCAACATTGAAAAATACCAACAAATTCAACAACAACCTCAACATTGAAAAACAACAACAAACTCAACATTGAAAAACACCAACAAATTCAACAACAACCTCAAAATTGAAAAACAACAGCAACCTCAACAATGAAAAACACCAACAAATTCAACAATAACCTCAACATTGAAAAAAAACAACAACCTCAACATTGAAAAACACCAACAAATTCAGCAACAACCTCAACATTGAAAAACAACAACAACCTCAACATTGAAAAACACCAACAAATTCAACAACAACCTCAACATTGAAAAACACCAACAAATTCAACAACAACCTCAACATTTAAAAACAACAACAACCTCAACATTGAAAAACACCAACAAATTCAACAACAACTTCAACATTGAAAAACACCAACAAATTCAACAACAACCTCAAAATTGAAAAACACCAACAAATTCAACAACAACCTCAACATTGAAAAACAACAACAACCTCAACATTGAAAAACACCAACAAATTCAACAACAACCTCAACATTGAAAAACAACAACAACCTCAACATTGAAAAACACCAACAAATTCAACAACAACCTCAACATTTAAAAACACCAACAAATTCAACAACAACCTCAACATTGAAAAACAACAACAATCTGAACATTGAAAAACACCAACAAATTCAACAACAACCTCAACATTGAAAAACACCAACAACCTCAACATTGAAAAACACCAACAAATTCAACAACAACCTCAACATTGAAAAACACCAACAAATTCAACAAAAACTTCAACATTGAAAAACACCAACAAATTCAACAACCACTTCAACATTGAAAAACACCAACAAATTCAACAACAACCTCAACATTGAAAAACAACAACAACCTCAACATTGAAAAACACCAACAAATTCAACAACAACCTCAACATTGAAAAACAACAACAACCTCAACATTGAAAAACACCAACAAATTCAACAACAACCTCAACATTGAAAAACAACAGCAACCTCAACAATGAAAAACACCAACAAATTCAACAATAACCTCAACATTGAAAAAAACAACAACCTCAACATTGAAAAACACCAACAAATTCAGCAACAACCTCAACATTGAAAAACAACAACAACCTCAACATTGAAAAACACCAACAAATTCAACAACAACCTCAACATTGAAAAACACCAACAAATTCAACAACAACCTCAACATTGAAAAACAACAACAACCTCAACATTGAAAAACACCAACAAATTCAACAACAACTTCAACATTGAAAAACACCAACAAATTCAACAACAACCTCAAAATTGAAAAACACCAACAAATTCAACAACAACCTCAACATTGAAAAACAACAACAACCTCAACATTGAAAAACACCAACAAATTCAACAACAACCTCAACATTGAAAAACAGCAACAACCTCAACATTGAAAAACACCAACAAATTCAACAACAACCTCAACATTTAAAAACACCAACAAATTCAACAACAACCTCAACATTGAAAAACAACAACAATCTGAACATTGAAAAACACCAACAAATTCAACAACAACCTCAACATTGAAAAACACCAACAACCTCAACATTGAAAAACACCAACAAATTCAACAACAACCTCAACATTGAAAAACACCAACAAATTCAACAACAACTTCAACATTGAAAAACACCAACAAATTCAACAACCACTTCAACATTGAAAAACACCAACAAATTCAACAACAACCTCAACATTGAAGAACAACAACAACCTCAACATTGAAAAACACCAACAAATTCAACAACAACCTCAACATTGAAAAACAACAACAACCTCAACATTGAAAAACACCAACAAATTCAACAACAACCTCAACATTGAAAAACAACAACAAATTCAACAACAACCTCAGCATTGAAAAAGAACAACAACCTCAACGTTGAAAAACACCAACAAATTCAACAACAACCTCAACATTGAAAAACAACAACAAACTCAACATTGAAAAACACCAACAAATTCAACAAAAACTTCAACATTGGAAAACACCAACAATTTCAACAACAACCTCGAAATAGAAAAACACCAACAAATTCAACAACAACTTCAACATTGAAAAATACCAACAAATTCAACAACAACCTCGACATTGAAAAACACCATCAAATTCAACAACAACATCAACATTGAAAAACACCAACAACCTCAAAATTGAAAAAACACCAACAAATTCAACAACAACCTCAACATTTAAAAACAACAACAACCTCAACATTGAAAAACACCAACAAATTCAACAACAACCTCAAGATTGAAAAACACCAACAAATTCAACAACAACCACAACATTGAAAAATACCAAAAAACTCAACCACAACCTCAACATTGAAAAACAACAACAACCTCAACATTGAAAAACACCAACAAATTCAACAACAACCTCAACATTGAAAAACACCAACAAATTCAACAACAACCTCAACATTGAAAAACAACATCAACCTCAACATTGAAAAACACCAACAAATTCAACAACAACCTCAACATTGAAAACCACCAACAAATTCAACAACAACCTCAACATTTAAAAACAACAACAACCTCAACATTGAAAAACACCAACAAATTCAACAACAACCTCAACATTGAAAAACACCAGCAAATTCAACAACAAACTCAAGATTGAAAAACACCAACAAATTCAACAACCTCAACATTGAAAAACAGCAACAACCTCGACATTGAAAAACACCAACAAATTCAACAACAACCTCAACATTGAAAAACACCAACAAATTCAACAACAACCTCAACATTGAAAAACAACAACAACCTCAACATTGAAAAACACCATCAAATTCAACAACAACCTCAACATTGAAAAACAACAACAACCTCAACATTGAAAAATACCAACAAATTCAACAACAACCTCAACATTGAAAAACAACAACAAACTCAACATTGAAAAACACCAACAAATTCAACAACAACCTCAACATTGAAAAACAACAGCAACCTCAACAATGAAAAACACCAACAAATTCAACAATAACCTCAACATTGAAAAAAAACAACAACCTCAACATTGAAAAACACCAACAAATTCAGCAACAACCTCAACATTGAAAAACAACAACAACCTCAACATTGAAAAACACCAACAAATTCAACAACAACCTCAACATTGAAAAACACCAACAAATTCAACAACAACCTCAACATTGAAAAACAACAACAACCTCAACATTGAAAAACACCAACAAATTCAACAACAACTTCAACATTGAAAAACAGCAACAAATTCAACAACAACCTCAAAATTGAAAAACACCAACAAATTCAACAACAACCTCAACATTGAAAAACAACAACAACCTCAACATTGAAAAACACCAACAAATTCAACAACAACCTCAACATTGAAAAACAACAACAACCTCAACATTGAAAAACACCAACAAATTCAACAACAACCTCAACATTTAAAAACACCAACAAATTCAACAACAACCTCAACATTGAAAAACAACAACAATCTGAACATTGAAAAACACCAACAAATTCAACAACAACCTCAACATTGAAAAACACCAACAACCTCAACATTGAAAAACACCAACAAATTCAACAACAACCTCCACATTGAAAAACACCAACAAATTCAACAACAACTTCAACATTGAAAAACACCAACAAATTCAACAACCACTTCAACATTGAAAAACACCAACAAATTCAACAACAACCTCAACATTGAAAAACAACAACAACCTCAACATTGAAAAACACCAACAAATTCAACAACAACCTCAACATTGAAAAACAACAACAACCTCAACATTGAAAAACACCAACAAATTCAACAACAACCTCAACATTGAAAAACAACAGCAACCTCAACAATGAAAAACACCAACAAATTCAACAATAACCTCAACATTGAAAAAAACAACAACCTCAACATTGAAAAACACCAACAAATTCAGCAACAACCTCAACATTGAAAAACAACAACAACCTCAACATTGAAAAACACCAACAAATTCAACAACAACCTCAACATTGAAAAACACCAACAAATTCAACAACAACCTCAACATTGAAAAACAACAACAACCTCAACATTGAAAAACACCAACAAATTCAACAACAACTTCAACATTGAAAAACACCAACAAATTCAACAACAACCTCAAAATTGAAAAACACCAACAAATTCAACAACAACCTCAACATTGAAAAACAACAACAACCTCAACATTGAAAAACACCAACAAATTCAACAACAACCTCAACATTGAAAAACAGCAACAACCTCAACATTGAAAAACACCAACAAATTCAACAACAACCTCAACATTTAAAAACACCAACAAATTCAACAACAACCTCAACATTGAAAAACAACAACAATCTGAACATTGAAAAACACCAACAAATTCAACAACAACCTCAACATTGAAAAACACCAACAACCTCAACATTGAAAAACACCAACAAATTCAACAACAACCTCAACATTGAAAAACACCAACAAATTCAGCAACAACCTCAACATTGAAAAACAACAACAACCTCAACATTGAAAAACACCAACAAATTCAACAACAACCTCAACATTGAAAAACACCAACAAATTCAACAACAACCTCAACATTGAAAAACAACAACAACCTCAACATTGAAAAACACCAACAAATTCAACAACAACTTCAACATTGAAAAACACCAACAAATTCAACAACAACCTCAAAATTGAAAAACACCAACAAATTCAACAACAACCTCAACATTGAAAAACAACAACAACCTCAACATTGAAAAACACCAACAAATTCAACAACAACCTCAACATTGAAAAACAGCAACAACCTCAACATTGAAAAACACCAACAAATTCAACAACAACCTCAACATTTAAAAACACCAACAAATTCAACAACAACCTCAACATTGAAAAACAACAACAATCTGAACATTGAAAAACACCAACAAATTCAACAACAACCTCAACATTGAAAAACACCAACAACCTCAACATTGAAAAACACCAACAAATTCAACAACAACCTCAACATTGAAAAACACCAACAAATTCAACAACAACTTCAACATTGAAAAACACCAACAAATTCAACAACCACTTCAACATTGAAAAACACCAACAAATTCAACAACAACCTCAACATTGAAGAACAACAACAACCTCAACATTGAAAAACACCAACAAATTCAACAACAACCTCAACATTGAAAAACAACAACAACCTCAACATTGAAAAACACCAACAAATTCAACAACAACCTCAACATTGAAAAACAACAACAAATTCAACAACAACCTCAGCATTGAAAAAGAACAACAACCTCAACGTTGAAAAACACCAACAAATTCAACAACAACCTCAACATTGAAAAACAACAACAAACTCAACATTGAAAAACACCAACAAATTCAACAAAAACTTCAACATTGGAAAACACCAACAATTTCAACAACAACCTCGAAATAGAAAAACACCAACAAATTCAACAACAACTTCAACATTGAAAAATACCAACAAATTCAACAACAACCTCGACATTGAAAAACACCATCAAATTCAACAACAACATCAACATTGAAAAACACCAACAACCTCAAAATTGAAAAAACACCAACAAATTCAACAACAACCTCAACATTTAAAAACAACAACAACCTCAACATTGAAAAACACCAACAAATTCAACAACAACCTCAAGATTGAAAAACACCAACAAATTCAACAACAACCACAACATTGAAAAATACCAAAAAACTCAACCACAACCTCAACATTGAAAAACAACAACAACCTCAACATTGAAAAACACCAACAAATTCAACAACAACCTCAACATTGAAAAACACCAACAAATTCAACAACAACCTCAACATTGAAAAACAACATCAACCTCAACATTGAAAAACACCAACAAATTCAACAACAACCTCAACATTGAAAACCACCAACAAATTCAACAACAACCTCAACATTTAAAAACAACAACAACCTCAACATTGAAAAACACCAACAAATTCAACAACAACCTCAACATTGAAAAACACCAGCAAATTCAACAACAAACTCAAGATTGAAAAACACCAACAAATTCAACAACCTCAACATTGAAAAACAGCAACAACCTCGACATTGAAAAACACCAACAAATTCAACAACAACCTCAACATTGAAAAACACCAACAAATTCAACAACAACCTCAACATTGAAAAACAACAACAACCTCAACATTGAAAAACACCATCAAATTCAACAACAACCTCAACATTGAAAAACAACAACAACCTCAACATTGAAAAATACCAACAAATTCAACAACAACCTCAACATTGAAAAACAACAACAAACTCAACATTGAAAAACACCAACAAATTCAACAACAACCTCAACATTGAAAAACAACAGCAACCTCAACAATGAAAAACACCAACAAATTCAACAATAACCTCAACATTGAAAAAAAACAACAACCTCAACATTGAAAAACACCAACAAATTCAGCAACAACCTCAACATTGAAAAACAACAACAACCTCAACATTGAAAAACACCAACAAATTCAACAACAACCTCAACATTGAAAAACACCAACAAATTCAACAACAACCTCAACATTGAAAAACAACAACAACCTCAACATTGAAAAACACCAACAAATTCAACAACAACTTCAACATTGAAAAACAGCAACAAATTCAACAACAACCTCAAAATTGAAAAACACCAACAAATTCAACAACAACCTCAACATTGAAAAACAACAACAACCTCAACATTGAAAAACACCAACAAATTCAACAACAACCTCAACATTGAAAAACAACAACAACCTCAACATTGAAAAACACCAACAAATTCAACAACAACCTCAACATTTAAAAACACCAACAAATTCAACAACAACCTCAACATTGAAAAACAACAACAATCTGAACATTGAAAAACACCAACAAATTCAACAACAACCTCAACATTGAAAAACACCAACAACCTCAACATTGAAAAACACCAACAAATTCAACAACAACCTCCACATTGAAAAACACCAACAAATTCAACAACAACTTCAACATTGAAAAACACCAACAAATTCAACAACCACTTCAACATTGAAAAACACCAACAAATTCAACAACAACCTCAACATTGAAAAACAACAACAACCTCAACATTGAAAAACACCAACAAATTCAACAACAACCTCAACATTGAAAAACAACAACAACCTCAACATTGAAAAACACCAACAAATTCAACAACAACCTCAACATTGAAAAACAACAGCAACCTCAACAATGAAAAACACCAACAAATTCAACAATAACCTCAACATTGAAAAAAACAACAACCTCAACATTGAAAAACACCAACAAATTCAGCAACAACCTCAACATTGAAAAACAACAACAACCTCAACATTGAAAAACACCAACAAATTCAACAACAACCTCAACATTGAAAAACACCAACAAATTCAACAACAACCTCAACATTGAAAAACAACAACAACCTCAACATTGAAAAACACCAACAAATTCAACAACAACTTCAACATTGAAAAACACCAACAAATTCAACAACAACCTCAAAATTGAAAAACACCAACAAATTCAACAACAACCTCAACATTGAAAAACAACAACAACCTCAACATTGAAAAACACCAACAAATTCAACAACAACCTCAACATTGAAAAACAGCAACAACCTCAACATTGAAAAACACCAACAAATTCAACAACAACCTCAACATTTAAAAACACCAACAAATTCAACAACAACCTCAACATTGAAAAACAACAACAATCTGAACATTGAAAAACACCAACAAATTCAACAACAACCTCAACATTGAAAAACACCAACAACCTCAACATTGAAAAACACCAACAAATTCAACAACAACCTCAACATTGAAAAACACCAACAAATTCAACAACAACTTCAACATTGAAAAACACCAACAAATTCAACAACCACTTCAACATTGAAAAACACCAACAAATTCAACAACAACCTCAACATTGAAAAACAACAACAACCTCAACATTGAAAAACACCAACAAATTCAACAACAACCTCAACATTGAAAAACAACAACAACCTCAACACTGAAAAACACCAACAAATTCAACAACAACCTCAACATTGAAAAACAACAACAAATTCAACAACAACCTCAGCATTGAAAAAGAACAACAACCTCAACGTTGAAAAACACCAACAAATTCAACAACAACCTCAACATTGAAAAACAACAACAAACTCAACATTGAAAAACACCAACAAATTCAACAAAAACTTCAACATTGGAAAACACCAACAATTTCAACAACAACCTCGAAATAGAAAAGCACCAACAAATTCAACAACAACTTCAACATTGAAAAATACCAACAAATTCAACAACAACCTCGACATTGAAAAACACCATCAAATTCAACAACAACATCAACATTGAAAAACACCAACAACCTCAAAATTGAAAAAACACCAACAAATTCAACAACAACCTCAACATTTAAAAACAACAACAACCTCAACATTGAAAAACACCAACAAATTCAACAACAACCTCAAGATTGAAAAACACCAACAAATTCAACAACAACCACAACATTGAAAAATACCAAAAAACTCAACCACAACCTCAACATTGAAAAACAACAACAACCTCAACATTGAAAAACACCAACAAATTCAACAACAACCTCAACATTGAAAAACACCAACAAATTCAACAACAACCTCAACATTGAAAAACAACATCAACCTCAACATTGAAAAATACCAACAAATTCAACAACAACCTCAAAATTGAATAACAACAACAACGTCAACATTGAAAAACACCAACAAATTCAACAACAACCTCAAAATTGAAAACCACCAACAAATTCAACAACAACCTCAGCATTGAAAAACAACAACAACCTCAACATTGAAAAACAACAACAACCTCATCATTGAAAAACACCAACAAATTCAACAACAACCTCAACATTGAAAAACACCAACAAATTCAACAACAACCTCAACATTGAAAAACACCAACAACCTCAACATTGAAAAACACCAACAAATTCAACAACAACCTCAACATTGAAAAACAACAACAACTTCAACATTGAAAAACACCAACAAATTCAACAACAACCTCAAAATTGAAAAACACCAACAAATTCAACAACAACCTCAACATTGAAAAACAACAACAACCTCAACATTGAAAAACACCATCAAATTCAACAACAACCTCAACATTGAAAAACAACAACAACCTCAACATTGAAAAACACCAACAAATTCAACAACAACCTCAACATTTAAAAACACCAACAAATTCAACAACAACCTCAACATTGAAAAACAACAACAATCTGAACATTGAAAAACACCAACAAATTCAACAACAACCTCAACATTGAAAAACACCAACAACCTCAACATTGAAAAACACCAACAAATTCAACAACAACCTCAACATTGAAAAACACCAACAAATTCAACAACCACTTCAACATTGAAAAACACCAACAAATTCAACAACAACCTCAACATTGAAAAACAACAACAACCTCAACATTGAAAAACACCAACAAATTCAACAACAACCTCAACATTGAAAAACAAAAACAACCTCAACATTGAAAAACACCAACAAATTCAACAACAACCTCAACATTGAAAAACAACAACAAATTCAACAACAACCTCAGCATTGAAAAAGAACAACAACCTCAACGTTGAAAAACACCAACAAATTCAACGACAACCTCAACATTGAAAAACAACAACAACCTCAACATTGAAAAACACCAACAAATTCAACAAAAACTTCAACATTGGAAAACACCAACAATTTCAACAACAACCTCGAAATAGAAAAACACCAACAAATTCAACAACAACTTCAACATTGAAAAATACCAACAAATTCAACAGCAACCTCGACATTGAAAAACACCATCAAATTCAACAACAACATCAACATTGAAAAACACCAACAACCTCAAAATTGAAAAAACACCAACAAATTCAACAACAACCTCAACATTTAAAAACAACAACAACCTCAACATTGAAAAACACCAACAAATTCAACAACAACCTCAAGATTGAAAAACACCAACAAATTCAACAACAACCACAACATTGAAAAACACCAACAAACTCAACCACAACCTCAACATTGAAAAACAACAACAACCTCAACATTGAAAAACACCAACAAATTCAACAACAACCTCAACATTGAAAAACACCAACAAATTCAACAACAACCTCAACATTGAAAAACAACAACAACTTCAACATTGAAAAATACCAACAAATTCAACAACAACCTCAAAATTGAATAACAACAACAACCTCAACATTGAAAAACACCAACAAATTCAACAACAACCTCAACATTGAAAACCACCAACAAATTCAACAACAACCTCAGCATTGAAAAACAACAACAACCTCAACATTGAAAAACAACAACAACCTCATCATTGAAAAACACCAACAAATTCAACAACAACCTCAACATTGAAAAACACCAACAAATTCAACAACAACCTCAACATTGAAAAACACCAACAACCTCAACATTGAAAAACACCAACAAATTCAACAACAACCTCAACATTGAAAAACAACAACAACCTCAACATTGAAAAACACCAACAAATTCAACAACAACCTCAACATTGAAAAACAACAACAACCTCAACATTGAAAAACACCAACAAATTCAACAACAACCTCAACATTGAAAAAAACAACAACCTCAACATTGAAAAACACCAACAAATTCAGCAACAACCTCAACATTGAAAAACAACAACAACCTCAACATTGAAAAACACCAACAAATTCAACAACAACCTCAACATTGAAAAACACCAACAAATTCAACAACAACCTCAACATTGAAAAACAACAACAACCTCAACATTGAAAAACACCAACAAATTCAACAACAACTTCAACATTGAAAAACACCAACAAATTCAACAACAACCTCAAAATTGAAAAACACCAACAAATTCAACAACAACCTCAACATTGAAAAACAACAACAACCTCAACATTGAAAAACACCAACAAATTCAACAACAACCTCAACATTGAAAAACAGCAACAACCTCAACATTGAAAAACACCAACAAATTCAACAACAACCTCAACATTTAAAAACACCAACAAATTCAACAACAACCTCAACATTGAAAAACAACAACAATCTGAACATTGAAAAACACCAACAAATTCAACAACAACCTCAACATTGAAAAACACCAACAACCTCAACATTGAAAAACACCAACAAATTCAACAACAACCTCAACATTGAAAAACACCAACAAATTCAACAACAACTTCAACATTGAAAAACACCAACAAATTCAACAACCACTTCAACATTGAAAAACACCAACAAATTCAACAACAACCTCAACATTGAAAAACAACAACAACCTCAACATTGAAAAACACCAACAAATTCAACAACAACCTCAACATTGAAAAACAACAACAACCTCAACATTGAAAAACACCAACAAATTCAACAACAACCTCAACATTGAAAAACAACAACAAATTCAACAACAACCTCAGCATTGAAAAAGAACAACAACCTCAACGTTGAAAAACACCAACAAATTCAACAACAACCTCAACATTGAAAAACAACAACAAACTCAACATTGAAAAACACCAACAAATTCAACAAAAACTTCAACATTGGAAAACACCAACAATTTCAACAACAACCTCGAAATAGAAAAACACCAACAAATTCAACAACAACTTCAACATTGAAAAATACCAACAAATTCAACAACAACCTCGACATTGAAAAACACCATCAAATTCAACAACAACATCAACATTGAAAAACACCAACAACCTCAAAATTGAAAAAACACCAACAAATTCAACAACAACCTCAACATTTAAAAACAACAACAACCTCAACATTGAAAAACACCAACAAATTCAACAACAACCTCAAGATTGAAAAACACCAACAAATTCAACAACAACCACAACATTGAAAAATACCAAAAAACTCAACCACAACCTCAACATTGAAAAACAACAACAACCTCAACATTGAAAAACACCAACAAATTCAACAACAACCTCAACATTGAAAAACACCAACAAATTCAACAACAACCTCAACATTGAAAAACAACATCAACCTCAACATTGAAAAATACCAACAAATTCAACAACAACCTCAAAATTGAATAACAACAACAACCTCAACATTGAAAAACACCAACAAATTCAGCAACAACCTCAACATTGAAAACCACCAACAAATTCAACAACAACCTCAGCATTGAAAAACAACAACAACCTCAACATTGAAAAACAACAACAACCTCATCATTGAAAAACACCAACAAATTCAACAACAACCTCAACATTGAAAAACACCAACAAATTCAACAACAACCTCAACATTGAAAAACACCAACAACCTCAACATTGAAAAACACCAACAAATTCAACAACAACCTCAACATTGAAAAACAACAACAACTTCGACTTTGAAAAACACCAACAAATTCAACAACAACCTCAAAATTGAAAAACACCAACAAATTCAACAACAACCTCAACATTGAAAAACAACAACAACCTCAACATTGAAAAACACCATCAAATTCAACAACAACCTCAACATTGAAAAACAACAACAACCTCAACATTGAAAAACACCAACAAATTCAACAACAACCTCAACATTTAAAAACACCAACAAATTCAACAACAACCTCAACATTGAAAAACAACAACAATCTGAACATTGAAAAACACCAACAAATTCAACAACAACCTCAACATTGAAAAACACCAACAACCTCAACATTGAAAAACACCAACAAATTCAACAACAACCTCAACATTGAAAAACACCAACAAATTCAACAACCACTTCAACATTGAAAAACACCAACAAATTCAACAACAACCTCAACATTGAAAAACAACAACAACCTCAACATTGAAAAACACCAACAAATTCAACAACAACCTCAACATTGAAAAACAAAAACAACCTCAACATTGAAAAACACCAACAAATTCAACAACAACCTCAACATTGAAAAACAACAACAAATTCAACAACAACCTCAGCATTGAAAAAGAACAACAACCTCAACGTTGAAAAACACCAACAAATTCAACAACAACCTCAACATTGAAAAACAACAACAACCTCAACATTGAAAAACACCAACAAATTCAACAAAAACTTCAACATTGGAAAACACCAACAATTTCAAAAACAACCTCGAAATAGAAAAACACCAACAAATTCAACAACAACTTCAACATTGAAAAATACCAACAAATTCAACAGCAACCTCGACATTGAAAAACACCATCAAATTCAACAACAACATCAACATTGAAAAACACCAACAACCTCAAAATTGAAAAAACACCAACAAATTCAACAACAACCTCAACATTTAAAAACAACAACAACCTCAACATTGAAAAACACCAACAAATTCAACAACAACCTCAAGATTGAAAAACACCAACAAATTCAACAACAACCACAACATTGAAAAACACCAACAAACTCAACCACAACCTCAACATTGAAAAACAACAACAACCTCAACATTGAAAAACACCAACAAATTCAACAACAACCTCAACATTGAAAAACACCAACAAATTCAACAACAACCTCAACATTGAAAAACAACAACAACTTCAACATTGAAAAATACCAACAAATTCAACAACAACCTCAAAATTGAATAACAACAACAACCTCAACATTGAAAAACACCAACAAATTCAACAACAACCTCAACATTGAAAACCACCAACAAATTCAACAACAACCTCAGCATTGAAAAACAACAACAACCTCAACATTGAAAAACAACAACAACCTCATCATTGAAAAACACCAACAAATTCAACAACAACCTCAACATTGAAAAACACCAACAAATTCAACAACAACCTCAACATTGAAAAACACCAACAACCTCAACATTGAAAAACACCAACAAACTCAACCACAACCTCAACATTGAAAAACAACAACAACCTCAACATTGAAAAACACCAACAAATTCAACAACAACCTCAACATTGAAAAACACCAACAAATTCAACAACAACCTCAACATTGAAAAACAACAACAACCTCAACATTGAAAAACACCAACAAATTCAACAACAACCTCAAAATTGAATAACAACAACAACCTCAACATTGAAAAACACCAACAAATTCAACAACAACCTCAACATTGAAAACCACCAACAAATTCAACAACAACCTCAGCATTGAAAAACAACAACAACCTCAACATTGAAAAACAACAACAACCTCAACATTGAAAAACACCAACAAATTCAACAACAACCTCAACATTGAAAAACACCAACAAATTCAACAACAACCTCAACATTGAAAAACACCAACAAATTCAACAACCACTTCAACATTGAAAAACACCAACAAATTCAACAACAACCTCAACATTGAAAAACAACAACAACCTCAACATTGAAAAACACCAACAAATTCAACAACAACCTCAACATTGAAAAACAAAAACAACCTCAACATTGAAAAACACCAACAAATTCAACAACAACCTCAACATTGAAAAACAACAACAAATTCAACAACAACCTCAGCATTGAAAAAGAACAACAACCTCAACGTTGAAAAACACCAACAAATTCAACAACAACCTCAACATTGAAAAACAACAACAACCTCAACATTGAAAAACACCAACAAATTCAACAAAAACTTCAACATTGGAAAACACCAACAATTTCAACAACAACCTCGAAATAGAAAAACACCAACAAATTCAACAACAACTTCAACATTGAAAAATACCAACAAATTCAACAGCAACCTCGACATTGAAAAACACCATCAAATTCAACAACAACATCAACATTGAAAAACACCAACAACCTCAAAATTGAAAAAACACCAACAAATTCAACAACAACCTCAACATTTAAAAACAACAACAACCTCAACATTGAAAAACACCAACAAATTCAACAACAACCTCAAGATTGAAAAACACCAACAAATTCAACAACAACCACAACATTGAAAAACACCAACAAACTCAACCACAACCTCAACATTGAAAAACAACAACAACCTCAACATTGAAAAACACCAACAAATTCAACAACAACCTCAACATTGAAAAACACCAACAAATTCAACAACAACCTCAACATTGAAAAACAACAACAACTTCAACATTGAAAAATACCAACAAATTCAACAACAACCTCAAAATTGAATAACAACAACAACCTCAACATTGAAAAACACCAACAAATTCAACAACAACCTCAACATTGAAAACCACCAACAAATTCAACAACAACCTCAGCATTGAAAAACAACAACAACCTCAACATTGAAAAACAACAACAACCTCATCATTGAAAAACACCAACAAATTCAACAACAACCTCAACATTGAAAAACACCAACAAATTCAACAACAACCTCAACATTGAAAAACACCAACAACCTCAACATTGAAAAACACCAACAAATTCAACAACAACCTCAACATTGAAAAACAACAACAACCTCAACATTGAAAAACACCAACAAATTCAACAACAACCTCAACATTGAAAAACAACAACAACCTCAACATTGAAAAACACCAACAAATTCAACAACAACCTCAACATTGAAAAACAACAACAACCTCAACATTGAAAAACACCAACAAATTCAACAACAACCTCAACATTGAAAAACACCATAAATTCAACAACAACCTCAACATTGAAAAACACCAACAACCTCAACATTGAAAAACACCAACAAATTCAACAACAAACTCAACATTGAAAAACAACAACAACCTCAACATTGAAAAACACCAACATATGCAACAACAACCTCAACATTGAAAAACAACAACAAACTCAACATTGAAAAACACCAACAAATTCAACAACAACCTCGAAATTGAAAAACACCAACAAATTCAACAACAACTTCAACATTGAAAAACACCAACAAATTCAACAACAACCTCGAAATTGAAAAACACCATCAAATTCAACAACAACCTCAACATTGAAAAACACCAACAACCTTAAAATTGAAAAAACACCAACAAATTCAACAACAACCTCAACATTTAAAAACAACAACAACCTCAACATTGAAAAACACCAACAAATTCAACAACAACCTCAACATTGAAAAACACCAACAAATTCAACAACAAACTCAAGATTGAAAAACACCAACAAATTCAACAACCTCAACATTGAAAAACAGCAACAACCTCGACATTGAAAAACACCAACAAATTCAACAACAACCTCAACATTGAAAAACACCAACAAATTCAACAACAACCTCAACATTGAAAAACACCAACAAATTCAACAACAAACTCAACATTGAAAAACAACAACAACCTCAACATTGAAAAACACCAACATATGCAACAACAACCTCAACATTGAAAAACAACAACAAACTCAACATTGAAAAACACCAACAAATTCAACAACAACCTCGAAATTGAAAAACACCAACAAATTCAACAACAACTTCAACATTGAAAAACACCAACAAATTCAACAACAACCTCGAAATTGAAAAACACCATCAAATTCAACAACAACCTCAACATTGAAAAACACCAACAACCTTAAAATTGAAAAAACACCAACAAATTCAACAACAACCTCAACATTTAAAAACAACAACAACCTCAACATTGAAAAACACCAACAAATTCAACAACAACCTCAACATTGAAAAACACCAACAAATTCAACAACAAACTCAAGATTGAAAAACACCAACAAATTCAACAACCTCAACATTGAAAAACAGCAACAACCTCGACATTGAAAAACACCAACAAATTCAACAACAACCTCAACATTGAAAAACACCAACAAATTCAACAACAACCTCAACATTGAAAAACAACAACAACCTCAACATTGAAAAACACCATTAAATTCAACAACAACCTCAACATTGAAAAACAACAACAACCTCAACATTGAAAAACACCAACAAATTCAACAACAACCTCAACATTGAAAAACAACAACAAACTCAACATTGAAAAACACCAACAAATTCAACAACAACCTCAACATTGAAAAACAACAGCAACCTCAACAATGAAAAACACCAACAAATTCAACAATAACCTCAACATTGAAAAAAAACAACAACCTCAACATTGAAAAACACCAACAAATTCAGCAACAACCTCAACATTGAAAAACACCAACAAATTCAACAACAACCTCAACATTGAAAAACAACAACAACCTCAACATTGAAAAACACCAACAAATTCAACAGCAACCTCAACATTGAAAAACAACAACAACCTCAACATTGAAAAACACCAACAAATTCAACAACAACCTCAACATTGAAAAACACCAACAAATTCAACAACAACCTCAACATTGAAAAACAACAACAACCTCAACATTGAAAAACACCAACAAATTCAACAACAACTTCAACATTGAAAAACACCAACAAATTCAACAACAACCTCAAAATTGAAAAACACCAACAAATTCAACAACAACCTCAACATTGAAAAACAACAACAACCTCAACATTGAAAAACACCAACAAATTCAACAACAACCTCAACATTGAAAAACAACAACAACCTCAACATTGAAAAACACCAACAAATTCAACAACAACCTCAACATTTAAAAACACCAACAAATTCAGCAACAACCTCAACATTGAAAAACAACAACAATCTGAACATTGAAAAACACCAACAAATTCAACAACAACCTCAACATTGAAAAACACCAACAACCTCAACATTGAAAAACACCAACAAATTGAACAACAACCTCAACATTGAAAAACACCAACAAATTCAACAACAACTTCAACATTGAAAAACACCAACAAATTCAACAACCACTTCAACATTGAAAAACACCAACAAATTCAACAACAACCTCAACATTGAAAAACAACAACAACCTCAACATTGAAAAACACCAACAAATTCAACAACAACCTCAACATTGAAAAACAACAACAACCTCAACATTGAAAAACACCAACAAATTCAACAACAACCTCAACATTGAAAAACAACAACAAATTCAACAACAACCTCAGCATTGAAAAAGAACAACAACCTCAACGTTGAAAAACACCAACAAATTCAACAACAACCTCAACATTGAAAAACAACAACAACCTCGAAATAGAAAAACACCAACAAATTCAACAACAACTTCAACATTGAAAAATACCAACAAATTCAACAACAACCTCGACATTGAAAAACACCATCAAATTCAACAACAACATCAACATTGAAAAACACCAACAACCTCAAAATTGAAAAAACACCAACAAATTCAACAACAACCTCAACATTTAAAAACAACAACAACCTCAACATTGAAAAACACCAACAAATTCAACAACAACCTCAAGATTGAAAAACACCAACAAATTCAACAACAACCTCAACATTGAAAAACACCAACAAACTCAACCACAACCTCAACATTGAAAAACAACAACAACCTCAACATTGAAAAACACCAACAAATTCAACAACAACCTCAACATTGAAAAACACCAACAAATTCAACAACAACCTCAACATTGAAAAACAACAACAACCTCAACATTGAAAAACACCAACAAATTCAACAACAACCTCAAAATTGAATAACAACAACAACCTCAACATTGAAAAACACCAACAAATTCAACAACAACCTCAACATTGAAAACCACCAACAAATTCAACAACAACCTCAGCATTGAAAAACAACAACAACCTCAACATTGAAAAACAACAACAACCTCAACATTGAAAAACACCAACAAATTCAACAACAACCTCAACATTGAAAAACACCAACAAATTCAACAACAACCTCAACATTGAAAAACACCAACAACCTCAAAATTGAAAAAACACCAACAAATTCAACAACAACCTCAACATTTAAAAACAACAACAACCTCAACATTGAAAAACACCAACAAATTCAACAACAACCTCAAGATTGAAAAACACCAACAAATTCAACAACAACCTCAACATTGAAAAACACCAACAAACTCAACCACAACCTCAACATTGAAAAACAACAACAACCTCAACATTGAAAAACACCAACAAATTCAACAACAACCTCAACATTGAAAAACACCAACAAATTCAACAACAACCTCAACATTGAAAAACAACAACAACCTCAACATTGAAAAACACCAACAAATTCAACAACAACCTCAAAATTGAATAACAACAACAACCTCAACATTGAAAAACACCAACAAATTCAACAACAACCTCAACATTGAAAACCACCAACAAATTCAACAACAACCTCAGCATTGAAAAACAACAACAACCTCAACATTGAAAAACAACAACAACCTCAACATTGAAAAACACCAACAAATTCAACAACAACCTCAACTTTGAAAAACACCAACAAATTCAACAACAACCTCAACATTGAAAAACACCAACAACCTCAACATTGAAAAACACCAACAAATTCAACAACAACCTCAACATTGAAAAACAACAACAACCTCAACATTGAAAAACAGCAACAAATTCAACAACAACCTCAACATTGAAAAACAACAACAACCTCAACATTGAAAAACACCAACAAATTCAACAACAACCTCAACATTGAAAAACACCATAAATTCAACAACAACCTCAACATTGAAAAACACCAACAACCTCAACATTGAAAAACACCAACAAATTCAACAACAAACTCAACATTGAAAAACAACAACAACCTCAACATTGAAAAACACCAACATATTCAACAACAACCTCAACATTGAAAAACAACAACAAACTCAACATTGAAAAACACCAACAAATTCAACAACAACCTCAACATTGAAAAACAACAACAACCTCAACATTGAAAAGCACCAACAAATTCAACAACAACTTCAACTTTGAAAAACACCAACAAATTCAACAACAACCTCAACATTGAAAAACAACAACAACCTCAACATTGAAACACACCGACAAATTCAACAACAACCTCAACATTGAAAAACAACAACAACCTCAACATTGAAAAACACCAACAAATTCAACAACAACCTCAACATTGAAAAACAACAACAAATTCAACAACAACCTCAGCATTGAAAAAGAACAACAACCTCAACGTTGAAAAACACCAACAAATTCAACAACAACCTCAACATTGAAAAACAACAACAACCTCGAAATAGAAAAACACCAACAAATTCAACAACAACTTCAACATTGAAAAATACCAACAAATTCAACAACAACCTCGACATTGAAAAACACCATCAAATTCAACAACAACATCAACATTGAAAAACACCAACAACCTCAAAATTGAAAAAACACCAACAAATTCAACAACAACCTCAACATTTAAAAACAACAACAACCTCAACATTGAAAAACACCAACAAATTCAACAACAACCTCAAGATTGAAAAACACCAACAAATTCAACAACAACCTCAACATTGAAAAACACCAACAAACTCAACCACAACCTCAACATTGAAAAACAACAACAACCTCAACATTGAAAAACACCAACAAATTCAACAACAACCTCAACATTGAAAAACACCAACAAATTCAACAACAACCTCAACATTGAAAAACAACAACAACCTCAACATTGAAAAACACCAACAAATTCAACAACAACCTCAAAATTGAATAACAACAACAACCTCAACATTGAAAAACACCAACAAATTCAACAACAACCTCAACATTGAAAACCACCAACAAATTCAACAACAACCTCAGCATTGAAAAACAACAACAACCTCAACATTGAAAAACAACAACAACCTCAACATTGAAAAACACCAACAAATTCAACAACAACCTCAACATTGAAAAACACCAACAAATTCAACAACAACCTCAACATTGAAAAACACCAACAACCTCAAAATTGAAAAAACACCAACAAATTCAACAACAACCTCAACATTTAAAAACAACAACAACCTCAACATTGAAAAACACCAACAAATTCAACAACAACCTCAAGATTGAAAAACACCAACAAATTCAACAACAACCTCAACATTGAAAAACACCAACAAACTCAACCACAACCTCAACATTGAAAAACAACAACAACCTCAACATTGAAAAACACCAACAAATTCAACAACAACCTCAACATTGAAAAACACCAACAAATTCAACAACAACCTCAACATTGAAAAACAACAACAACCTCAACATTGAAAAACACCAACAAATTCAACAACAACCTCAAAATTGAATAACAACAACAACCTCAACATTGAAAAACACCAACAAATTCAACAACAACCTCAACATTGAAAACCACCAACAAATTCAACAACAACCTCAGCATTGAAAAACAACAACAACCTCAACATTGAAAAACAACAACAACCTCAACATTGAAAAACACCAACAAATTCAACAACAACCTCAACATTGAAAAACACCAACAAATTCAACAACAACCTCAACATTGAAAAACACCAACAACCTCAACATTGAAAAACACCAACAAATTCAACAACAACCTCAACATTGAAAAACAACAACAACCTCAACATTGAAAAACAGCAACAAATTCAACAACAACCTCAACATTGAAAAACAACAACAACCTCAACATTGAAAAACACCAACAAATTCAACAACAACCTCAACATTGAAAAACACCATAAATTCAACAACAACCTCAACATTGAAAAACACCAACAACCTCAACATTGAAAAACACCAACAAATTCAACAACAAACTCAACATTGAAAAACAACAACAACCTCAACATTGAAAATCACCAACATATTCAACAACAACCTCAACATTGAAAAACAACAACAAACTCAACATTGAAAAACACCAACAAATTCAACAACAACCTCAACATTGAAAAACAACAACAACCTCAACATTGAAAAGCACCAACAAATTCAACAACAACTTCAACTTTGAAAAACACCAACAAATTCAACAACAACCTCAACATTGAAAAACAACAACAACCTCAACATTGAAAAACACCGACAAATTCAACAACAACCTCAACATTGAAAAACAACAACAACCTCAACATTGAAAAACACCAACAAATTCAACAACAACCTCAACATTGAAAAACAACAACAAATTCAACAACAACCTCAGCATTAAAAAAGAACAACAACCTCAACGTTGAAAAACACCAACAAATTCAACAACCTCAACATTGAAAAACAACAACAACCTCAACATTGAAAAACACCAACAAATTCAACAAAAACTTCAACATTGAAAAACACCAACAATTTCAACAACAACCTCGAAATAGAAAAACACCAACAAATTCAACAACAACTTCAACATTGAAAAATACCAACAAATTCAACAACAACCTCGACATTGAAAAACACCATCAAATTCAACAACAACATCAACATTGAAAAACACCAACAACCTCAAAATTGAAAAAACACCAACAAATTCAACAACAACCTCAACATTTAAAAACAACAACAACCTCAACATTGAAAAACACCAACAAATTCAACAACAACCTCAAGATTGAAAAACACCAACAAATTCAACAACAACCTCAACATTGAAAAACACCAACAAACTGAACCACAACCTCAACATTGAAAAACAACAACAACCTCACATTGAAAAACACCAACAAATTCAACAACAACCTCAACATTGAAAAACACCTACAAATTCAACAACAACCTCAACATTGAAAAACAACAACAACCTCAACATTGAAAAACACCAACAAATTCAACAACAACCTCAAAATTGAATAACAACAACAAACTCAACATTGAAAAACACCAACAAATTCAACAACAACCTCAACATTGAAAACCACCAACAAATTCAACAACAACCTCAGCATTGAAAAACAACAACAACCTCAACATTGAAAAACAACAACAACCTCAACATTGAAAAACACCAACAAATTCAACAACAACTTCAACATTGAAAAACACCAACAAATTCAACAACAACCTCGAAATTGAAAAACACCAACAAATTCAACAACAACCTCAACATTGAAAAACAACAACAACCTCAACATTGAAAAACAAAAACAAGTTCAACAACAACCTCAAATTTGAAAAACAACAACAACCTCAACATTGAAAAACACCAACAAATTCAACAACAACCTCAACATTTAAAAACACCAACAAATTCAACAACAACCTCAACATTGAAAAACACCAACAAATTCAACAACAAACTCAACATTGAAAAGTAACAACAACCTCAACATTGAAAAACACCAACATATTCAACAACAACCTCAACATTGAAAAACAACAACAAACTCAACATTGAAAAACACCAACAAATTCAACAACAACCTCAACATTGAAAAACAACAACAACCTCAACATTGAAAAACACCAACAAATTCAACAACAACTTCAACTTTGAAAAACACCAACAAATTCAACAACAACCTCAACATTGAAAAACAACAACAACCTCAACATTGAAAAACACCGACAAATTCAACAACAACCTCAACATTGAAAAACAACAACAACCTCAACATTGAAAAACACCAACAAATTCAACAACAACCTCAACATTGAAAAACAACAACAAATTCAACAACAACCTCAGCATTAAAAAAGAACAACAACCTCAACGTTGAAAAACACCAACAAATTCAACAACCTCAACATTGAAAAACAACAACAACCTCAACATTGAAAAACACCAACAAATTCAGCAAAAACTTCAACATTGAAAAACACCAACAATTTCAACAACAACCTCGAAATAGAAAAACACCAACAAATTCAACAACAACTTCAACATTGAAAAATACCAACAAATTCAACAACAACCTCGACATTGAAAAACACCATCAAATTCAACAACAACATCAACATTGAAAAACACCAACAACCTCAAAATTGAAAAAACACCAACAAATTCAACAACAACCTCAACATTTAAAAACAACAACAACCTCAACATTGAAAAACACCAACAAATTCAACAACAACCTCAAGATTGAAAAACACCAACAAATTCAACAACAACCTCAACATTGAAAAACACCAACAAACTGAACCACAACCTCAACATTGAAAAACAACAACAACCTCAACATTGAAAAACACCAACAAATTCAACAACAACCTCAACATTGAAAAACACCTACAAATTCAACAACAACCTCAACATTGAAAAACAACAACAACCTCAACATTGAAAAACACCAACAAATTCAACGACAACCTCAAAATTGAATAACAACAACAACCTCAACATTGAAAAACACCAACAAATTCAACAACAACCTCAACATTGAAAACCACCTACAAATTCAACAACAACCTCAGCATTGAAAAACAACAACAACCTCAACATTGAAAAACAACAACAACCTCAACATTGAAAAACACCAACAAATTCAACAACAACTTCAACATTGAAAAACACCAACAAATTCAACAACAACCTCGAAATTGAAAAACACCAACAAATTCAACAACAACCTCAACATTGAAAAACAACAACAACCTCAACATTGAAAAACAAAAACAAATTCAACAACAACCTCAAATTTGAAAAACAACAACAACCTCAACATTGAAAAACACCAACAAATTCAACAACAACCTCAACATTTAAAAACACCAACAAATTCAACAACATCCTCAACATTGAAAAACAACAACAATCTCAACATTGAAAAACACCAACAAATTCAACAAAAACCTCAACATTGAAAAACAGCAACAACCTCAACATTGAAAAACACCAACAAATTCAAGAACAACCTCAACATTGAAAAACACCAACAAATTCAACAACAACCTCAACATTGAAAAACACCAACAAATTCAAAAACAAACTCAACATTGAAAAACAACAACAAATTCAACAACAACCTCAACATTGAAAAACAACAACAACCTCAACAATGAAAAAGAACAACAACCTCAACATTGAAAAACACCAACAAATTCAACAACAACATCAAAATTGAAAAACACCAACAAATTCAACAACAACCTCAACATTGAAAAACAACAACATCCTCAACATTGAAAAACACCAACAAATTCAACAAAAACCTCAACATTGAAAAACAACAACAACCTCAACATTGAAAAACACCAACAAATTCAACAACAACCTCAACATTGAAAAACACCAACAAACTCAACAACAACCTCAACATTGAAAAACAACAACAACCTCAACATTGAAAAACACCAACAAATTCAACAACAACCTCAACATTGAAAAACACCAACAAATTCAACAACAACCTCAACATTGAAAAACACCAACAAATTCAAAAACAAACTCAACATTGAAAAACAACAACAAATTCAACAACAACCTCAACATTGAAAAACAACAACAACCTCAACATTGGAGAACACCAACAAATTCAACAACAACCTCAACATTGAAAAACAACAACAACCTCAACATTGAAAAACACGAACAAATTCAACAACAACCTCAACATTGAAAAACACCAACAAACTCAACAACAACCTGAACATTGAAAAACAACAATAACCTCAACATTGAAAAACACCAACAAATTCAACAACAACCTCAACATTGAAAAACACCAACAAATTCAACAACAACCTCAACATTGAAAAACACCAACAACCTCAACATTGAAAAACACCAACAAATTCAACAACAACCTCAACATTGAAAAACAACAACAACCTCAACATTGAAAAACACCAGCAAATTCAACAACAACCTCAACATTGAAAAACAACAACAACCTCAACATTGAAAAACACCAACAAATTCAACAACAACCTCAACGTTGAAAAACACCAACAACCTCAAAATTGAAAAAACACCAACAAATTCAACAACAACCTCAACATTTAAAAACAACAACAACCTCAACATTGAAAAACACCAACAAATTCAACAACAACCTCAAGATTGAAAAACACCAACAAATTCAACAACAACCTCAACATTGAAAAACACCAACAAACTCAACCACAACCTCAACATTGAAAAACAACAACAACCTCAACATTGAAAAACACCAACAAATTCAACAACAACCTCAACATTGAAAAACACCAACAAATTCAACAACAACCTCAACATTGAAAAACAACAACAACCTCAACATTGAAAAACACCAACAAATTCAACAACAACCTCAAAATTGAATAACAACAACAACCTCAACATTGAAAAACACCAACAAATTCAACAACAACCTCAACATTGAAAACCACCAACAAATTCAACAACAACCTCAGCATTGAAAAACAACAACAACCTCAACATTGAAAAACACCAACAAATTCAACAACAACCTCAACATTGAAAAACACCAACAAATTCAACAACAACCTCAACATTGAAAAACACCAACAACCTCAACATTGAAAAACACCAACAAATTCAACAACAACCTCAACATTGAAAAACAACAACAACCTCAACATTGAAAAACAGCAACAAATTCAACAACAACCTCAACATTGAAAAACAACAACAACCTCAACATTGAAAAACACCAACAAATTCAACAACAACCTCAACATTGAAAAACACCATAAATTCAACAACAACCTCAACATTGAAAAACACCAACAACCTCAACATTGAAAAACACCAACAAATTCAACAACAAACTCAACATTGAAAAACAACAACAACCTCAACATTGAAAAACACCAACATATTCAACAACAACCTCAACATTGAAAAACAACAACAAACTCAACATTGAAAAACACCAACAAATTCAACAACAACCTCAACATTGAAAAACAACAACAACCTCAACATTGAAAAGCACCAACAAATTCAACAACAACTTCAACTTTGAAAAACACCAACAAATTCAACAACAACCTCAACATTGAAAAACAACAACAACCTCAACATTGAAAAACACCGACAAATTCAACAACAACCTCAACATTGAAAAACAACAACAACCTCAACATTGAAAAACACCAACAAATTCAACAACAACCTCAACATTGAAAAACAACAACAAATTCAACAACAACCTCAGCATTAAAAAAGAACAACAACCTCAACGTTGAAAAACACCAACAAATTCAACAACCTCAACATTGAAAAACAACAACAACCTCAACATTGAAAAACACCAACAAATTCAACAAAAACTTCAACATTGAAAAACACCAACAATTTCAACAACAACCTCGAAATAGAAAAACACCAACAAATTCAACAACAACTTCAACATTGAAAAATACCAACAAATTCAACAACAACCTCGACATTGAAAAACACCATCAAATTCAACAACAACATCAACATTGAAAAACACCAACAACCTCAAAATTGAAAAAACACCAACAAATTCAACAACAACCTCAACATTTAAAAACAACAACAACCTCAACATTGAAAAACACCAACAAATTCAACAACAACCTCAAGATTGAAAAACACCAACAAATTCAACAACAACCTCAACATTGAAAAACACCAACAAACTGAACCACAACCTCAAAATTGAAAAACAACAACAACCTCACATTGAAAAACACCAACAAATTCAACAACAACCTCAGCATTGAAAAACAACAACAACCTCAACATTGAAAAACACCAACAAATTCAACAACAACCTCAACATTGAAAAACACCAACAAATTCAACAACAACCTCAACATTGAAAAACACCAACAACCTCAACATTGAAAAACACCAACAAATTCAACAACAACCTCAACATTGAAAAACAACAACAACCTCAACATTGAAAAACAGCAACAAATTCAACAACAACCTCAACATTGAAAAACAACAACAACCTCAACATTGAAAAACACCAACAAATTCAACAACAACCTCAACATTGAAAAACACCATAAATTCAACAACAACCTCAACATTGAAAAACACCAACAACCTCAACATTGAAAAACACCAACAAATTCAACAACAAACTCAACATTGAAAAACAACAACAACCTCAACATTGAAAAACACCAACATATTCAACAACAACCTCAACATTGAAAAACAACAACAAACTCAACATTGAAAAACACCAACAAATTCAACAACAACCTCAACATTGAAAAACAACAACAACCTCAACATTGAAAAGCACCAACAAATTCAACAACAACTTCAACTTTGAAAAACCCCACAAATTCAACAACAACCTCAACATTGAAAAACAACAACAACCTCAACATTGAAAAACACCGACAAATTCAACAACAACCTCAACATTGAAAAACAACAACAACCTCAACATTGAAAAACACCAACAAATTCAACAACAACCTCAACATTGAAAAACAACAACAAATTCAACAACAACCTCAGCATTAAAAAAGAACAACAACCTCAACGTTGAAAAACACCAACAAATTCAACAACCTCAACATTGAAAAACAACAACAACCTCAACATTGAAAAACACCAACAAATTCAACAAAAACTTCAACATTGAAAAACACCAACAATTTCAACAACAACCTCGAAATAGAAAAACACCAACAAATTCAACAACAACTTCAACATTGAAAAATACCAACAAATTCAACAACAACCTCGACATTGAAAAACACCATCAAATTCAACAACAACATCAACATTGAAAAACACCAACAACCTCAAAATTGAAAAAACACCAACAAATTCAACAACAACCTCAACATTTAAAAACAACAACAACCTCAACATTGAAAAACACCAACAAATTCAACAACAACCTCAAGATTGAAAAACACCAACAAATTCAACAACAACCTCAACATTGAAAAACACCAACAAACTGAACCACAACCTCAACATTGAAAAACAACAACAACCTCACATTGAAAAACACCAACAAATTCAACAACAACCTCAACATTGAAAAACACCTACAAATTCAACAACAACCTCAACATTGAAAAACAACAACAACCTCAACATTGAAAAACACCAACAAATTCAACAACAACCTCAAAATTGAATAACAACAACAAACTCAACATTGAAAAACACCAACAAATTCAACAACAACCTCAACATTGAAAACCACCAACAAATTCAACAACAACCTCAGCATTGAAAAACAACAACAACCTCAACATTGAAAAACAACAACAACCTCAACATTGAAAAACACCAACAAATTCAACAACAACTTCAACATTGAAAAACACCAACAAATTCAACAACAACCTCGAAATTGAAAAACACCAACAAATTCAACAACAACCTCAACATTGAAAAACAACAACAACCTCAACATTGAAAAACAAAAACAAATTCAACAACAACCTCAAATTTGAAAAACAACAACAACCTCAACATTGAAAAACACCAACAAATTCAACAACAACCTCAACATTTAAAAACACCAACAAATTCAACAACAACCTCAACATTGAAAAACACCAACAAATTCAACAACAAACTCAACATTGAAAAACAACAACAACCTCAACATTGAAAAACACCAACATATTCAACAACAACCTCAACATTGAAAAACAACAACAAACTCAACATTGAAAAACACCAACAAATTCAACAACAACCTCAACATTGAAAAACAACAACAACCTCAACATTGAAAAACACCAACAAATTCAACAACAACTTCAACTTTGAAAAACACCAACAAATTCAACAACAACCTCAACATTGAAAAACAACAACAACCTCAACATTGAAAAACACCGACAAATTCAACAACAACCTCAACATTGAAAAACAACAACAACCTCAACATTGAAAAACACCAACAAATTCAACAACAACCTCAACATTGAAAAACAACAACAAATTCAACAACAACCTCAGCATTAAAAAAGAACAACAACCTCAACGTTGAAAAACACCAACAAATTCAACAACCTCAACATTGAAAAACAACAACAACCTCAACATTGAAAAACACCAACAAATTCAACAAAAACTTCAACATTAAAAAACACCAACAATTTCAACAACAACCTCGAAATAGAAAAACACCAACAAATTCAACAACAACTTCAACATTGAAAAATACCAACAAATTCAACAACAACCTCGACATTGAAAAACACCATCAAATTCAACAACAACATCAACATTGAAAAACACCAACAACCTCAAAATTGAAAAAACACCAACAAATTCAACAACAACCTCAACATTTAAAAACAACAACAACCTCAACATTGAAAAACACCAACAAATTCAACAACAACCTCAAGATTGAAAAACACCAACAAATTCAACAACAACCTCAACATTGAAAAACACCAACAAACTGAACCACAACCTCAACATTGAAAAACAACAACAACCTCAACATTGAAAAACACCAACAAATTCAACAACAACCTCAACATTGAAAAACACCTACAAATTCAACAACAACCTCAACATTGAAAAACAACAACAACCTCAACATTGAAAAACACCAACAAATTCAACGACAACCTCAAAATTGAATAACAACAACAACCTCAACATTGAAAAACACCAACAAATTCAACAACAACCTCAACATTGAAAACCACCAACAAATTCAACAACAACCTCAGCATTGAAAAACAACAACAACCTCAACATTGAAAAACAACAACAACCTCAACATTGAAAAACACCAACAAATTCAACAACAACTTCAACATTGAAAAACACCAACAAATTCAACAACAACCTCGAAATTGAAAAACACCAACAAATTCAACAACAACCTCAACATTGAAAAACAACAACAACCTCAACATTGAAAAACAAAAACAAATTCAACAACAACCTCAAATTTGAAAAACAACAACAACCTCAACATTGAAAAACACCAACAAATTCAACAACAACCTCAACATTTAAAAACACCAACAAATTCAACAACATCCTCAACATTGAAAAACAACAACAATCTCAACATTGAAAAACACCAACAAATTCAACAAAAACCTCAACATTGAAAAACAGCAACAACCTCAACATTGAAAAACACCAACAAATTCAAGAACAACGTCAACATTGAAAAACACCAACAAATTCAACAACAACCTCAACATTGAAAAACACCAACAAATTCAAAAACAAACTCAACATTGAAAAACAACAACAAATTCAACAACAACCTCAACATTGAAAAACAACAACAACCTCAACAATGAAAAAGAACAACAACCTCAACATTGAAAAACACCAACAAATTCAACAACAACATCAAAATTGAAAAACACCAACAAATTCAACAACAACCTCAACATTGAAAAACAACAACATCCTCAACATTGAAAAACACCAACAAATTCAACAAAAACCTCAACATTGAAAAACAACAACAACCTCAACATTGAAAAACACCAACAAATTCAACAACAACCTCAACATTGAAAAACACCAACAAACTCAACAACAACCTCAACATTTAAAAACAACAACAACCTCAACATTGAAAAACACCAACAAATTCAACAACAACCTCAACATTGAAAAACACCAACAAATTCAACAACAACCTCAACATTGAAAAACACCAACAAATTCAAAAACAAACTCAACATTGAAAAACAACAACAAATTCAACAACAACCTCAACATTGAAAAACAACAACAACCTCAACATTGGAGAACACCAACAAATTCAACAACAACCTCAACATTGAAAAACAACAACAACCTCAACATTGAAAAACACGAACAAATTCAACAACAACCTCAACATTGAAAAACACCAACAAACTCAACAACAACCTGAACATTGAAAAACAACAATAACCTCAACATTGAAAAACACCAACAAATTCAACAACAACCTCAACATTGAAAAACACCAACAAATTCAACAACAACCTCAACATTGAAAAACACCAACAACCTCAACATTGAAAAACACCAACAAATTCAACAACAACCTCAACATTGAAAAACAACAACAACCTCAACATTGAAAAACACCAGCAAATTCAACAACAACCTCAACATTGAAAAACAACAACAACCTCAACATTGAAAAACACCAACAAATTCAACAACAACCTCAACGTTGAAAAACACCAACAAACTCAACAACAACCTCAACATTGAAAAACAACAACAACCTCAACATTGAAAAACACCAACAAATTCAACAACAACCTCAACATTGAAAAACACCAACAAATTCAACAACAACCTCAGCATTGAAAAACACCAACAACCTCAACATTGAAAAACACCAACAAATTCAACAACAACCTCAACATTGAAAAACAACAACAAACTCAACATTGAAAAACAACAACAAATTCAACAACAACCTCAACATTGAAAAACAACAACAACCTCAACATTGAAAAACACCAACAAATTCAACAACAACTTCAACATTGAAAAACACCAACAAATTCAACAACAACCTCAACATTGAAAAACAACAACAACCTCAACATTGAAAAACACCAACAAATTCAACAACAACCTCAACATTGAAAAACAAGAACAACCTCAACATTGAAAAACACCAACAAATTCAACAACAACCTCAACATTGAAAAACACCAACAAATTCAACAACAACCTCAACATTGAAAAACAACAACAACCTCAACATTGAAAAACACCAACAAATTCAACAACAACCACAGCATTGAAAAACAACAACAACCTCAACATTGAAAAACACCAACAAATTCAACAACAACCTCAACATTGAAAAAAAACATCAACCTCAACATTGAAAAACACCAACAAATTCAACAACATCCTCAACATTGAAAAACAACAACAATCTCAACATTGAAAAACACCAACAAATTCAACAAAAACCTCAACATTGAAAAACAGCAACAACCTCAACATTGAAAAACACCAACAAATTCAAGAACAACCTCAACATTGAAAAACACCAACAAATTCAACAACAACCTCAACATTGAAAAACACCAACAAATTCAAAAACAAACTCAACATTGAAAAACAACAACAAATTCAACAACAACCTCAACATTGAAAAACAACAACAACCTCAACAATGAAAAAGAACAACAACCTCAACATTGAAAAACACCAACAAATTCAACAACAACATCAAAATTGAAAAACACCAACAAATTCATCAACAACCTCAACATTGAAAAACAACAACATCCTCAACATTGAAAAACACCAACAAATTCAACAAAAACCTCAACATTGAAAAACAACAACAACCTCAACATTGAAAAACACCAACAAATTCAACAACAACCTCAACATTGAAAAACACCAACAAACTCAACAACAACCTCAACATTGAAAAACAACAACAACCTCAACATTGAAAAACACCAACAAATTCAACAACAACCTCAACATTGAAAAACACCAACAAATTCAACAAAAACCTCAACATTGAAAAACACCAACAAATTCAAAAACAAACTCAACATTGAAAAACAACAACAAATTCAACAACAACCTCAACATTGAAAAACAACAACAACCTCAACATTGGAGAACACCAACAAATTCAACAACAACCTCAACATTGAAAAACAACAACAACCTCAACATTGAAAAACACGAACAAATTCAACAACAACCTCAACATTGAAAAACACCAACAAACTCAACAACAACCTGAACATTGAAAAACAACAATAACCTCAACATTGAAAAACACCAACAAATTCAACAACAACCTCAACATTGAAAAACACCAACAAATTCAACAACAACCTCAACATTGAAAAACACCAACAACCTCAACATTGAAAAACACCAACAAATTCAACAACAACCTCAACATTGAAAAACAACAACAACCTCAACATTGAAAAACACCAGCAAATTCAACAACAACCTCAACATTGAAAAACAACAACAACCTCAACATTGAAAAACACCAACAAATTCAACAACAACCTCAACGTTGAAAAACACCAACAAACTCAACAACAACCTCAACATTGAAAAACAACAACAACCTCAACATTGAAAAACACCAACAAATTCAACAACAACCTCAACATTGAAAAACACCAACAAATTCAACAACAACCTCAGCATTGAAAAACACCAATAACCTCAACATTGAAAAACACCAACAAATTCAACAACAACCTCAACATTGAAAAACAACAACAAACTCAACATTGAAAAACAACAACAAATTCAACAACAACCTCAACATTGAAAAACAACAACAACCTCACCATTGAAAAACACCAACAAATTCAACAACAACTTCAACATTGAAAAACACCAACAAATTCAACAACAACCTCAACATTGAAAAACAACAACAACCTCAACATTGAAAAACACCAACAAATTCAACAACAACCTCAACATTGAAAAACAAGAACAACCTCAACATTGAAAAACACCAACAAATTCAACAACAACCTCAACATTGAAAAACACCAACAAATTCAACAACAACCTCAACATTGAAAAACAACAACAACCTCAACATTGAAAAACAACAACAAATTCAACAACAACCACAGCATTGAAAAACAACAACAACCTCAACATTGAAAAACACCAACAAATTCAACAACAACCTCAACATTGAAAAAAAACATCAACCTCAACATTGAAAAACACCAACAAATTCAACAACAACCTCAACATTAAAAAAGAACAACAACCTCAACATTGAAAAACACCAACAAATTCAACAACAACCTCAACATTGAAAAACAACAACAACCTCAACATTGAAAAACACCAACAAATTCAACAACAACCTCAACATTGAAAAACAACAACAACCTCAACATTGAAAAACACCAACAAATTCAACAAAAACTTCAACATTGAAAAACACCAACAAATTCAACAACAACCTCGAAATTGAAAAACACCAACAAATTCAACAACAACTTCAACATTGAAAAACAACAACAAATTCAACAGCAACCTCGACATTGAAAAACACCATCAAATTCAACAACAACCTCAACATTGAAAAACACCAACAACCTCAAAATTGAAAAAACACCAACAAATTCAACAACAACCTCAACATTTAAAAACAACAACAACCTCAACATTGAAAAACACCAACAAATTCAACAACAACCTCAACATTGAAAAACACCAACAAATTCAACAACAAACTCAAGATTGAAAAACACCAACAAATTCAACAACCTCAACATTGAAAAACAGCAACAACCTCGACATTGAAAAACACCAACAAATTCAACAACAACCTCAACATTGAAAAACACCAACAAATTCAACAACAACCTCAACATTGAAAAAAACCATCAAATTCAACAACAACCTCAACATTGAAAAACAACAACAACCTCAGCATTGAAAAACACCAACAAATTCAACAACAACCTCAACATTGAAAAACAACAACAAACTCAACATTGAAAAACACCAACAAATTCAACAACAACCTCAACATTGAAAAACAACAGCAACCTCAACAATGAAAAACTCCAACAAATTCAACAATAACCTCAACATTGAAAAAAAACAACAACCTCAACATTGAAAAACACCAACAAATTCAGCAACAACCTCAACATTGAAAAACACCAACAAATTCAACAACAACCTCAACATTGAAAAACAACAACAACCTCAACATTGAAAAACACGAACAAATTCAACAACAACCTCAACATTGAAAAACAACAACAAACTCAACATTGAAAAACACCAACAAATTCAACAACAACCTCAACATTGAAAAACACCAACAAATTCAACAACAACCTCAACATTGAAAAACAACAACAACCTCAACATTGAAAAACACCAACAAATTCAACAACAACTTCAACATTGAAAAACACCAACAAATTCAACAACAACCTCAAAATTGAAAAACACCAACAAATTCAACAACAACCTCAACATTGAAAAACAACAACAACCTCAACATTGAAAAACACCAACAAATTCAACAACAACCTCAACATTGAAAAACAACAACAACCTCAACATTGAAAAACACCAACAAATTCAACAACAACCTCAACATTTAAAAACACCAACAAATTCAACAACAACCTCAACATTGAAAAACAACAACAATCTGAACATTGAAAAACACCAACAAATTCAACAACAACCTCAACATTGAAAAACACCAACAACCTCAACATTGAAAAACACCATCAAATTCAACAACAACCTCAACATTGAAAAACACCAACAAATTCAACAACAACCTCAACATTGAAAAACACCAACAAATTCAACAACAAACTCAACATTGAAAAACACCAACAAATTCAACAACAACCTCAACATTGAAAAACAACAGCAACCTCAACATTGAAAAACACCAACAAATTCAACAACAACCTCAACATTGAAAAGCACCAACAAATTCAACAACATCCTCCACATTGAATAACAACAACAACCTCAACATTGAAAAACACCAACAAATTCAACAACAACCTCAACATTGAAAAACAACAACAACCTCAACATTGAAAAACACCAACAAATTCAACAACAACCTCAACATTGAAAAACAACAACAAACGCAACATTGATAAACACCAACAAATTCAACAACAACCTCAACATTGAAAAACACCAACAAATTCAACAACAACCTCAACATTGAAAAACAACAACCTAAACATTGAAAAACACCAACAAATTCAACAACAACCTCAACATTGAAAAACACCAACAACCTCAACATTGAAAAACACGAACAAATTCAACAACAACCTCAACATTGTAGAACACCAACAAATTCAACAACAACCTCAACATTGAAAAACACCAACAAATTCAACAACAACCTCAACATTGAAAAACACCAACAAATTCAACAACAACCTCAACATTGAAAAACACCAACAAATTCAACAACAACCTCAGCATTGAAAAACAACAACAACCTCAACATTGAAAAACACCAACAAATTCAACAACAACCTCAACATTGAAAAACAACAACAACCTCAACATTGAAAAACACCAACAAATTCAACAACAACCTCAACATTGAAAAACAACAACAACCTCAACATTGAAAAACACCAACAAATTCAACAACAACCTCAACATTTAAAAACACCAACAAATTCAACAACAACCTCAACATTGAAAAACAACAACAACCTCAACATTGAAAAACACCAACAAATTCAACAACAACCTCAACATTGAAAAGCACCAACAAATTCAACAACATCCTCAACATTGAATAACAACAACAACTTCAACATTGAAAAACACCAGCAAATTCAACAACAACCTCAACATTGAAAAACAACAACCTAAACATTGAAAAACACCAACAAATTCAACAACAACCTCAACATTGAAAAACAACAACAACCTCAACATTGAAAAACACCAACAAATTCAACAACAACCTCAACATTGAAAAACACCAACAAATTCAACAACAACCTCAGCATTGAAAAACAACAACAACAACCTCAACATTGAAAAACACCAACAAATTCAACAACAACCTCAACATTGAAAAACAACAACAACCTCAACATTGAAAAACACCAACAAATTCAACAACAACTTCAACATTGAAAAACACCAACAAATTCAACAACAACCTCGAAATTGAAAAACACCAACAAATACAACAACAACCTCAACATTGAAAAACAACAACAACCTCAACATTGAAAAACAGCAACAACCTCAACATTGCAAAACACCAGCAACTTCAACAACAACCTCAACATTTAAAAACACCAACAAATTCAACAACAACCTCAACATTGAAAACACCAACAAATTCAACAACAACCTCAACATTTAAAAACGCCAACAAATTCATCGACAGCCTCAACATTGAAAAACAACAACCTCAACATTGAAAAACACCAACAAATTCAACAAAAAATTCAACATTGAAAAACACCAACAAATTCAACAACAACCCCGACATTGAAAAACACCAACAAGTTCAACAACAACCTCAACTTTGAAAAACAACAACAACCTCATCATGGAAAAACACCAACAAATTCAACAACAACCTCAACATTGAAAAACAACAACATCCTCAAAATTGAAAGCACCAACAAATTCAACAACAACCCCAACATTTCAAAACAACAACAACCTCAACATTGAAAAACACCAACAAATTCAACAATAACCTCAACATTGAAAAACACCAGCAAATTCAACAACAACCTCAACATTGAAAAAGACCAACAACCTCAACATTGAAAAACACCAACAAATTCAACAACAACCTCAACATTGAAAAACAACAACAAACTCAAAATTGAAAAACAACAACAAATTCAACAACAACCTCACCCTTGAAAAACAACAACAACCTCAACATTGAAAAACACCAACAAATTCAACAACAACCTCAACATTGAAAAACAACAACAACCTCAACATTGAAAAACACCAACAAATTCAACAACAACCTCAACATTGAAAAACACGAACAAATTCAACAACAACCTCAACATTGAAAAACAACAACAACCTCAACATTGAAAAACACCAACAAATGCAACAACAACCTCAACATTGAAAAACAACAACAACCTCAACATTGAAAAACACCAACAAATTCAACAAAAACTTCAACATTGAAAAACACCAACAAATTCAACAACAACCTCGAAATTGAAAAACACCAACAAATTCAACAACAACTTCAACATTGAAAAACAACAACAAATTCAACAACAACCTCGACATTGAAAAACACCATCAAATTCAACAACAACCTCAACATTGAAAAACACCAACAACCTCAAAATTGAAAAAACACCAACAAATTCAACAACAACCTCAACATTTAAAAACAACAACAAACTCAAGATTGAAAAACACCAACAAATTCAACAACAACCTCAAGATTGAAAAACACCAACAAATTCAACAACCTCAACATTGAAAAACAGCAACAACCTCGACATTGAAAAACACCAACAAATTCAACAACAACCTCAACATTGAAAAACAACAACAACCTCAACATTGAAAAACACCAACAAATTCAACAACAACCTCAACATTGAAAAACACCAACAAATTCAACAACAACCTCAACATTGAAAAACAACAACAACCTCAACATTGAAAAACACCAACAAATTCAACAACAACCTCAACATTGAAAAACACCAACAAATTCAACAACAACCTCAACATTGAAAAACAACAACAACCTCAACATTGAAAAACACCATCAAATTCAACAACAACCTCAACATTGAAAAACAACAGCAACCTCAACAATGAAAAACACCAACAAATTCAACAATAACCTCAAAATTGAAAAAAAACAACAACCTCAACATTGAAAAACACCAACAAATTCAACAACAACCTCAACATTGAAAAACAACAACAACCTCAACATTGAAAAACACCAACAAATTCAACAACAACCTCAACATTGAAAAACACCAACAAATTCAAACAACAACCTCAACATTGAAAAACAACAACAACATCAACATTGAAAAACACCATCAAATTCAACAACAACCTCAACATTGAAAAACAACAACAACCTCAACATTGAAAAACACCAACAAATTCAACAACAACCTCAACATTGAAAAACAACAACAAACTCAACATTGAAAAACACCAACAAATTCAACAACAACCTCAACATTGAAAAACAACAGCAACCTCAACAATGAAAAACACCAACAAATTCAACAATAACCTCAACATTGAAAAAAAACAACAACCTCAACATTGAAAAACACCAACAAATTCAGCAACAACCTCAACATTGAAAAACACCAACAAATTCAACAACAACCTCAACATTGAAAAACAACAACAACCTCAACATTGAAAAACACCAACAAATTCAACAACAACCTCAACATTGAAAAACAACAACAACCTCAACATTGAAAAACACCAACAAATTCAACAACAACCTCAACATTGAAAAACACCAACAAATTCAACAACAACCTCAACATTTAAAAACAGCTACAACCTCAACATTGAAAAACACCAAAAATTCAACAACAACTTCAACATTGAAAAACACCAATAAATTCAACAACAACCTCAAAATTGAAAAACACCAACAAATTCAACAACAACCTCAACATTGAAAAACAACAACAACCTCAACATTGAAAAACACCAACAAATTCAACAACAACCTCAACATTGAAAAACAACAACAACCTCAACATTGAAAAACACCAACAAATTCAACAACAACCTCAACATTTAAAAACACCAACAATCTGAACATTGAAAAACACCAACAAATTCAACAACAACCTCAACATTGAAAAACACCAACAACCTCAACATTGAAAAACACCAACAAATTCAACAACAACCTCAACATTGAAAAACACCAACAAATTCAACAACAACCTCAACATTGAAAAACACCAACAAATTCAACAACAAACTCAACATTGAAAAACACCAACAAATTCAACAACAACCTCAACATTGAAAAACAACAACAACCTCAACATTGAAAAACACCAACAAATTCAACAACAACCTCAACATTGAAAAGCACCAACAAATTCAACAACATCCTCAACATTGAATAACAACAAGAACCTCAACATTGAAAAACACCAACAAATTCAACAACAACCTCAACATTGAAAAACAACAACAACCTCAACATTGAAAAACACCAACAAATTCAACAACAACCTCAACATTGAAAAACAACAACAAACGCAACATTGAAAAACACCAACAAATTCAACAACAACCTCAGCATTGAAAAACACCAACAAATTCAACAACAACCTCAACATTGAAAAACAACAACCTAAACATTGAAAAACACCAACAAATTCAACAACAACCTCAACATTGAAAAACAACAACAACCTCAACATTGAAAAACTCCAACAAATTCAACAACAACCTCAACATTGAAAAACACAAACAAATTCAACAACAAACTCAACATTGAAAAACAACAACAACCTCAACATTGAAAAACACCAACAAATTCAACAACAACCTCAACATTGAAAAATAACAACAACCTCAACATTGAAAAACACCAACAAATTCAACAACAACCTCAACATTTAAAAACACCAACAAATTCAACAACAACCTCAACATTGAAAAACAACAACAATCTGAACATTGAAAAACACCAACAAATTCAACAACAACCTCAACATTGAAAAACACCAACAACCTCAACATTGAAAAACATCAACAAATTCAACAACAACCTCAACATTGAAAAACACCAACAAATTCAACAACAACCTCAACATTGAAAAACACCAACAAATTCAACAACATACTCAACATTGAAAAACACCAACAAATTCAACAACAACCTCAACATTGAAAAACAACAACAACCTCAACATTGAAAAACACCAACAAATTCAACAACAACCTCAACATTGAAAAGCACCAACAAATTCAACAACATCCTCAACATTGAATAACAACAACAACTTCAACATTGAAAAACACCAACAAATTCAACAACAACCGCAACATTGAAAAACAACAACCTAAACATTGAAAAACACCAACAAATTCAACAACAACCTCAACATTGAAAAACAACAACAACCTCAACATTGAAAAACACCAACAAATTCAACAACAACCTCAACATTGAAAAACACCAACAAATTCAACAACAACCTCAGCATTGAAAAACAACAACAACCTCAACATTGAAAAACACCAACAAATTCAACAACAACCTCAACATTGAAAAACAACAACAACCTCAACATTGAAAAACACCAACAAATTCAACAACAACTTCAACATTGAAAAACACCAACAAATTCAACAACAACCTCGAAATTGAAGAACACCAACAAATACAACAACAACCTCAACATTGAAAAACAACAACAACCTCAACATTGAAAAACACCAACAAATTCAACAACAACCTCAACATTGAAAAACAACAACAACCTCAACTTTGCAAAACACCAGCAACTTCAACAACAACCTCAACATTTAAAAACACCAACAAATTCAACAACAACCTCAACATTGAAAACACCAACAAATTCAACAACAACCTCAACATTTAAAAACGCCAACAAATTCAACAACAGCCTCAACATTGAAAAACAACAACCTCAACATTGAAAAACACCAACAAATTCAGCAAAAAATTCAACATTGAAAAACACCAACAAATTCAACTACAACCCCGACATTGAAAAACACCAACAAATTCAACAACAACCTCAACTTTGAAAAACAACAACAACCTCATCATGGAAAAACACCAACAAATTCAACAACAACCTCAACATTGAAAAACAACAACATCCTCAAAATTGAAAGCACCAACAAATTCAACAACAACCCCAACATTTCAAAACAACAACAACCTCAACATTGAAAAACACCAAAAAATTCAACAACAACCTCAACATTGAAAAACACCAACAAATTCAACAACAACCTCAACATTGAAAAACACCAACAAACCCAACAAAAACCTCAACTTTGAAAAACAACAACAACCTCCACATTGAAAAACACCAACAAATTCAACAACATCCTCAACATTGAAAAACACCAACAAATTCAACAACAACCTCAACATTGAAAAACACCAACAAATTCAACAACAACCTCAACATTGAAAAACAACAACAACCTCAACATTGAAAAACACCAACAAATTCAACAACAACCTCAACATTGAAAAACAACAACAAACTCAACATTGAAAAGCACCAACAAATTCAACAACAACCTCGACATTGAAAAACAACAACAACCTCAACATTGAAAAACACCAACAAATTCAACAACAACTTCAACATTGAAAAACAACAACAAATTCAACAACACCCTCAACATTGAAAAACAGCAAGAACCTCAACATTGAAAAACACCAACAAATTCAACAACAACCTCAACATTGAAAAACAACAACAACCTCAACATTGAAAAACACCAACAAATTCAACAACAACCTCAACATTGAAAAACACCAACAAATTCAACAACAACCTCAGCATTGAAAAACAACAACAACCTCAACGTTGAAAAACACCAACAAATTCAACAACAACCTCAACATTGAAAAACAACAACAACCTCAACATTGAAATACACCAACAAATTCAACAAAAACTTCAACATTGAAAAACACCAACAAATTCAACAACAACCTCGAAATTGAAAAACACCACCAAATTCAACAACAACTTCAACATTGAAAAACAACAACAACCTCAACATTGAAAAACGCCAACAAATTCAACAATAACCTCAACATTGAAAAACACCAACAACCTCAAAATTGAAAAAACACCAACAAATTCAACAACAACCTCAACATTGAAAAACAAGAACAACCTCAACATTGAAAAACACCAACAAATTCAACAACAACCTCAACGTTGAAAAACACCAACAAACTCAACAACAACCTCAACATTGAAAAACAGCAACAACCTCAACATTGAAAAACACCAACAAATTCAACAACAACCTCAACATTGAAAAACACCAACAACCTCAACATTGAAAAACACCAACAAATTCAACAACAAGCTCAACATTGAAAAACAACAACAACCTCAACATTGAAAAACACCAACAAATTCAACAACAACCTCAACATTGAAAAACAACAACAAACTCAACATTGAAAAACAACAACGAATTCAACAACAACCTCAACATTGAAAAACAACAACAACCTCAACATTGAAAAACACCAACAAATTCAACAACAACTTCAACATTGAAAAACACCAACAAATTCAACAACAACCTCAACATTGAAAAACAACAACAACCTCAACATTGAAAAACACCAACAAATTCAACAACAACCTCAACATTGAAAAACAACAACAACCTCAACATTGAAAAACACCAACAAATTCAACAAAACTTCAACATTGAAAAACACCAACAAATTCAACAACAACCTCGAAATTGAAAAACACCAACAAATTCAACAACAACTTCAACATTGAAAAACACCAACAAATTCAACAACAACCTCGACATTGAAAAACACCATCAAATTTAACAACAACCTCAACATTGAAAAACACCAACAACCTCAAAATTGAAAAAACACCAAGAAATTCAACAACAACCTCAACATTTAAAAACAACAACAAATTCAACAACAACCTCAACATTGAAAAACAACAACAATCTGAACATTGAAAAACACCAACAAATTCAACAACAACCTCAACATTGAAAAACACCAACAACCTCAACATTGAAAAACATCAACAAATTCAACAACAACCTCAACATTGAAAAACACCAACAAATTCAACAACAACCTCAACATTGAAAAACACCAACAAATTCAACAACATACTCAACATTGAAAAACACCAACAAATTCAACAACAACCTCAACATTGAAAAACAACAACAACCTCAACATTGAAAAACACCAACAAATTCAACAACAACCTCAACATTGAAAAGCACCAACAAATTCAACAACATCCTCAACATTGAATAACAACAACAACTTCAACATTGAAAAACACCAACAAATTCAACAACAACCGCAACATTGAAAAACAACAACCTAAACATTGAAAAACACCAACAAATTCAACAACAACCTCAACATTGAAAAACAACAACAACCTCAACATTGAAAAACACCAACAAATTCAACAACAACCTCAACATTGAAAAACACCAACAAATTCAACAACAACCTCAGCATTGAAAAACAACAACAACCTCAACATTGAAAAACACCAACAAATTCAACAACAACCTCAACATTGAAAAACAACAACAACCTCAACATTGAAAAACACCAACAAATTCAACAACAACTTCAACATTGAAAAACACCAACAAATTCAACAACAACCTCGAAATTGAAGAACACCAACAAATACAACAACAACCTCAACATTGAAAAACAACAACAACCTCAACATTGAAAAACACCAACAAATTCAACAACAACCTCAACATTGAAAAACAACAACAACCTCAACTTTGCAAAACACCAGCAACTTCAACAACAACCTCAACATTTAAAAACACCAACAAATTCAACAACAACCTCAACATTGAAAACACCAACAAATTCAACAACAACCTCAACATTTAAAAACGCCAACAAATTCAACAACAGCCTCAACATTGAAAAACAACAACCTCAACATTGAAAAACACCAACAAATTCAGCAAAAAATTCAACATTGAAAAACACCAACAAATTCAACTACAACCCCGACATTGAAAAACACCAACAAATTCAACAACAACCTCAACTTTGAAAAACAACAACAACCTCATCATGGAAAAACACCAACAAATTCAACAACAACCTCAACATTGAAAAACAACAACATCCTCAAAATTGAAAGCACCAACAAATTCAACAACAACCCCAACATTTCAAAACAACAACAACCTCAACATTGAAAAACACCAACAAATTCAACAACAACCTCAACATTGAAAAACACCAACAAATTCAACAACATACTCAACATTGAAAAACACCAACAAATTCAACAACAACCTCAACATTGAAAAACAACAACAACCTCAACATTGAAAAACACCAACAAATTCAACAACAACCTCAACATTGAAAAGCACCAACAAATTCAACAACATCCTCAACATTGAATAACAACAACAACTTCAACATTGAAAAACACCAACAAATTCAACAACAACCGCAACATTGAAAAACAACAACCTAAACATTGAAAAACACCAACAAATTCAACAACAACCTCAACATTGAAAAACAACAACAACCTCAACATTGAAAAACACCAACAAATTCAACAACAACCTCAACATTGAAAAACACCAACAAATTCAACAACAACCTCAGCATTGAAAAACAACAACAACCTCAACATTGAAAAACACCAACAAATTCAACAACAACCTCAACATTGAAAAACAACAACAACCTCAACATTGAAAAACACCAACAAATTCAACAACAACTTCAACATTGAAAAACACCAACAAATTCAACAACAACCTCGAAATTGAAGAACACCAACAAATACAACAACAACCTCAACATTGAAAAACAACAACAACCTCAACATTGAAAAACACCAACAAATTCAACAACAACCTCAACATTGAAAAACAACAACAACCTCAACTTTGCAAAACACCAGCAACTTCAACAACAACCTCAACATTTAAAAACACCAACAAATTCAACAACAACCTCAACATTGAAAACACCAACAAATTCAACAACAACCTCAACATTTAAAAACGCCAACAAATTCAACAACAGCCTCAACATTGAAAAACAACAACCTCAACATTGAAAAACACCAACAAATTCAGCAAAAAATTCAACATTGAAAAACACCAACAAATTCAACTACAACCCCGACATTGAAAAACACCAACAAATTCAACAACAACCTCAACTTTGAAAAACAACAACAACCTCATCATGGAAAAACACCAACAAATTCAACAACAACCTCAACATTGAAAAACAACAACATCCTCAAAATTGAAAGCACCAACAAATTCAACAACAACCCCAACATTTCAAAACAACAACAACCTCAACATTGAAAAACACCAAAAAATTCAACAACAACCTCAACATTGAAAAACACCAACAAATTCAACAACAACCTCAACATTGAAAAACACCAACAAACCCAACAACAACCTCAACTTTGAAAAACAACAACAACCTCAACATTGAAAAACACCAACAAATTCAACAACATCCTCAACATTGAAAAACACCAACAAATTCAACAACAACCTCAACATTGAAAAACACCAACAAATTCAACAACAACCTCAACATTGAAAAACAACAACAACCTCAACATTGAAAAACACCAACAAATTCAACAACAACCTCAACATTGAAAAACAACAACAAACTCAACATTGAAAAGCACCAACAAATTCAACAACAACCTCGACATTGAAAAACAACAACAACCTCAACATTGAAAAACACCAACAAATTCAACAACAACTTCAACATTGAAAAACAACAACAAATTCAACAACACCCTCAACATTGAAAAACAGCAACAACCTCAACATTGAAAAACACCAACAAATTCAACAACAACCTCAACATTGAAAAACAACAACAACCTCAACATTGAAAAACACCAACAAATTCAACAACAACCTCAACATTGAAAAACACCAACAAATTCAACAACAACCTCAGCATTGAAAAACAACAACAACCTCAACGTTGAAAATAACCAACAAATTCAACAACAACCTCAACATTGAAAAACAACAACAACCTCAACATTGAAATACACCAACAAATTCAACAAAAACTTCAACATTGAAAAACACCAACAAATTCAACAACAACCTCGAAATTGAAAAACACCAACAAATTCAACAACAACTTCAACATTGAAAAACAACAACAACCTCAACATTGAAAAACGCCAACAAATTCAACAATAACCTCAACATTGAAAAACACCAACAACCTCAAAATTGAAAAAACACCAACAAATTCAACAACAACCTCAACATTGAAAAACAAGAACAACCTCAACATTGAAAAACACCAACAAATTCAACAACAACCTCAACGTTGAAAAACACCAACAAACTCAACAACAACCTCAACATTGAAAAACAGCAACAACCTCAACATTGAAAAACACCAACAAATTCAACAACAACCTCAACATTGAAAAACACCAACAACCTCAACATTGAAAAACACCAACAAATTCAACAACAAGCTCAACATTGAAAAACAACAACAACCTCAACATTGAAAAACACCAACAAATTCAACAACAACCTCAACATTGAAAAACAACAACAAACTCAACATTGAAAAACAACAACGAATTCAACAACAACCTCAACATTGAAAAACAACAACAACCTCAACATTGAAAAACACCAACAAATTCAACAACAACTTCAACATTGAAAAACACCAACAAATTCAACAACAACCTCAACATTGAAAAACAACAACAACCTCAACATTGAAAAACACCAACAAATTCAACAACAACCTCAACATTGAAAAACAACAACAACCTCAACATTGAAAAACACCAACAAATTCAACAAAACTTCAACATTGAAAAACACCAACAAATTCAACAACAACCTCGAAATTGAAAAACACCAACAAATTCAACAACAACTTCAACATTGAAAAACACCAACAAATTCAACAACAACCTCGACATTGAAAAACACCATCAAATTCAACAACAACCTCAACATTGAAAAACACCAAAAACCTCAAAATTGAAAAAACACCAAGAAATTCAACAACAACCTCAACATTTAAAAACAACAACAACCTCAAAATTGAAAAACACCAACAAATTCAACAACAACCTCAACATTGAAAAACACAAATAAATTCAACAACAAACTCAAGATTGAAAAACAACAACAACCTCAACATTGAAAAACATCAACAAATTCAACAACAACATCAACATTGAAAAACAACAACAACCTCAACATTGAAAAACACCAACAAATTCAACAACAACCTCAACATTGAAAAACAACAACAAACTCAACATTGAAAAACACCAACAAATTCAACAACAACCTCAACATTGAAAAACAACAACAACCTCTACATTGAAAAACACCAACAAATTCAACAATAACCTCAACATTGAAAAACAACAACAACCTCAACATTGAAAAACACCAACAAATTCAGCAACAACCTCAACATTGAAAAACACCAACAAATTCAACAACAACCTCAACATTGAAAAACAACAACAACCTCAACATTGAAAAACACCAACAAATTCAACAACAACCTCAACATTGAAAAACAACAACAACCTCAACATTGAAAAACACCAACAAATTCAACAACAACCTCAACATTGAAAAGCACCAACAAATTCAACAACAACCTCAACATTGAATAACAACAACAACCTCAACATTGAAAAACACCAACAAATTCAACAACAACCTCAACATTGAAAAACAACAACAACCTCAACATTGAAAAACACCAACAAATTCAACAACAACCTCAACATTGAAAAACAACAACAAACGCAACATTGAAAAACACCAACAAATTCAACAACAACCTCAACATTGAAAAACACCAACAAATTCAACAACAACCTCAACATTGAAAAACAACAACCTAAACATTGAAAAACACCAACAAATTCAACAACAACCTCAACATTGAAAAACAACAACAACCTCAACATTGAAAAACACCAACAAATTCAACAACAACCTCAACATAGAAAAACACCAACAAATTCAACAACAACCTCAGCATTGAAAAACAACAACAACCTCAATATTGAAAAACACCAACAAATTCAACAACAACTTCAACATTGAAAAACACCAACAAATTCAACAACAACCTCGAAATAGAAAAACACCAACAAATACAACAACAACCTCAACATTGAAAAACAACAACAACCTCAAAATTGAAAAACACCAACAAATTCAACAACAACCTCAACATTGAAAAACAACAAAAACCTCAACATTGCAAAACACCAGCAACTTCAACAACAACCTCAACATTGAAAAACACCAACAAATTCAACAACAACCTCAATATTGAAAACACCAACAAATTCAACAACAACCTGAACATTTAAAAACGCCAACACATTCAACAACAACCTCAACATTGAAAAACAACAACCTCAACATTGAAAAAAACCAACAAATTCAACAAAAAATTCAACATTGAAAAACACCAACAAATTCAACAACAACCCCGACATTGAAAAACACCAACAAATTCAACAACAACCTCAACTTTGAAAAACAACAACAACCTCATCATGGAAAAACACCAACAAATTCAACAGCAACCTCAACATTGAAAAACAACAACATCCTCAAAATTGAAAACACCAACAAATTCAACAACAACCCCAACATTTCAAAACAACAACAACCTCAACATTGAAAAACACCAACAAATTCAACAACAACCTCAACATTGAAAAACACCAACAAATTCAACAACAACCTCAACATTGAAAAACACCAACAAACCCAAAAACAACCTCAACATTGAAAAACAACAACAACCTCAACATTGAAAAACACCAACAAATTGAACAACAACCTCAACATTGAAAAACACCAACAAATTCAACAACAACCGCAACATTGAAAAACACCAACAACCTCAACATTGAAAAAGACCAACAAATTCAACAACAACCACAACATTGAAAAACAACAACAACCTCAACATTGAAAAACACCAACAAATTCAACAACAACCTCAACATTGAAAAACAACAACAAACTCAACATTGAAAAACACCAACAAATTCAACAACAACCTCAACATTGAAAAACAACAACAACCTCAACATTGAAAAACACCAACAAATTCAACAACAACTTCAACATTGAAAAACAACAACAAATTCAACAACACCCTCAACATTGAAAAACAACAACAACCTCAACATTGAAAAACACCAACAAATTCAACAACAACCTCAACATTGAAAAACAACAACAACCTCAACATTGAAAAACACCAACAAATTCAACAACAACCTCAACATTGAAAAACACCAACAAATTCAACAACAACCTCAGCATTGAAAAACAACAACAACCTCAACGTTGAAAAACACCAACAAATTCAACAACAACCTCAACATTGAAAAACAACAACAACCTCAACATTGAAAAACACCAACAAATTCAACAAAAACTTCAACATTGAAAAACACCAACAAATTCAACAACAACCTCGAAATTGAAAAACACCAACAAATTCAACAACAACTTCAACATTGAAAAACAACAACAACCTCAACATTGAAAAACGCCAACAAATTCAACAACAACCTCAACATTGAAAAACACCAACAACCTCAAAATTGAAAAACACCAACAAATTCAACAACAACCTCAACATTGAAAAACAACAACAACCTCAACATTGAAAAACACCAACAAATTCAACAACAACCTCAACGTTGAAAAACACCAACAAACTCAACAACAACCTCAACATTGAAAAACACCAACAAATTCAACAACAAGCTCAACATTGAAAAACAACAACAACCTCAACATTGAAAAACACCAACAAATTCTACAACAACCTCAACATTGAAAAACAACAACAAACTCAACATTGAAAAACAACAACGAATTCAACAACAACCTCAACATTGAAAAACAACAACAACCTCAACATTGAAAAACACCAACAAATTCAACAACAACTTCAACATTGAAAAACACCAACAAATTCAACAACAACCTCAACATTGAAAAACAACAACAACCTCAACATTGAAAAACACCAACAAATTCAACAACAACCTCAACATTGAAAAACAACAACAACCTCAACATTGAAAAACACCAACAAATTCAACAAAACTTCAACATTGAAAAACACCAACAAATTCAACAACAACCTCGAAATTGAAAAACACCAACAAATTCAACAACAACTTCAACATTGAAAAACACCAACAAATTCAAAAACAACCTCGACATTGAAAAACACCATCAAATTCAACAAAAACTTCAACATTGAAAAACACCAACAAATTCAACAACAACCTCGAAATTGAAAAACACCAACAAATTCAACAACAACTTCAACATTGAAAAACAACAACAACCTCAACATTGAAAAACGCCAACAAATTCAACAACAACCTCAACATTGAAAAACACCAACAACCTCAAAATTGAAAAAACACCAACAAATTCAACAACAACCTCAACATTGAAAAACAACAACAACCTCAACATTGAAAAACACGAACAAATTCAACAACAACCTCAGCATTGAAAAACACCAACAAACTCAACAACAACCTCAACATTGAAAAACAACAACAACCTCAACATTGAAAAACACCAACAATTTCAACAACAACCTCAACGTTGAAAAACACCAACAAACTCAACAACAACCTCAACATTGAAAAACAGCAACAACCTCAACTTTGAAAAACACCAACAAATTCAACAACAACCTCAACATTGAAAAACACCAACAACCTCAACATTGAAAAACACCAACAAATTCAACAACAAGCTCAACATTGAAAAACAACAACAACCTCAACATTGAAAAACACCAACAAATTCAACAACAACCTCAACATTGAAAAACAACAACAAACTCAACATTGAAAAACAACAACGAATTCAACAACAACCTCAACATTGAAAAACAACAACAACCTCAACATTGAAAAACACCAACAAATTCAACAACAACTTCAACATTGAAAAACACCAACAAATTCAACAACAACCTCAACATTGAAAAACAACAACAACCTCAACATTGAAAAACACCAACAAATTCAACAACAACCTCAACATTGAAAAACAACAACAACCTCAACATTGAAAAACACCAACAAATTCAACAAAACTTCAACATTGAAAAACACCAACAAATTCAACAACAACCTCGAAATTGAAAAACACCAACAAATTCAACAACAACTTCAACATTGAAAAACACCAACAAATTCAACAACAACCTCGACATTGAAAAACACCATCAAATTCAACAACAACCTCAACATTGAAAAACACCAACAACCTCAAAATTGAAAAAACACCAACAAATTCAACAACAACCTCAACATTTAAAAACAACAACAACCTCAAAATTGAAAAACACCAACAAATTCAACAACAACCTCAACATTGAAAAACACAAATAAATTCAACAACAAACTCAAGATTGAAAAACAACAACAACCTCAACATTGAAAAACATCAACAAATTCAACAACAACATCAACATTGAAAAACAACAACAACCTCAACATTGAAAAACACCAACAAATTCAACAACAACCTCAACATTGAAAAACAACAACAAACTCAACATTGAAAAACACCAACAAATTCAACAACAACCTCAACATTGAAAAACAACAACAACCTCTACATTGAAAAACACCAACAAATTCAACAATAACCTCAACATTGAAAAACAACAACAACCTCAACATTGAAAAACACCAACAAATTCAGCAACAACCTCAACATTGAAAAACACCAACAAATTCAACAACAACCTCAACATTGAAAAACAACAACAACCTCAACATTGGAAAACACCAACAAATTCAACAACAACCTCAACATTGAAAAACAACAACAACCTCAACATTGAAAAACACCAACAAATTCAACAACAACCTCAACATTGAAAAGCACCAACAAATTCAACAACAACCTCAACATTGAATAACAACAACAACCTCAACATTGAAAAACACCAACAAATTCAACAACAACCTCAACATTGAAAAACAACAACAACCTCAACATTGAAAAACACCAACAAATTCAACAACAACCTCAACATTGAAAAACAACAACAAACGCAACATTGAAAAATACCAACAAATTCAACAACAACCTCAACATTGAAAAACACCAACAAATTCAACAACAACCTCAACATTGAAAAACAACAACCTAAACATTGAAAAACACCAACAAATTCAACAACAACCTCAACATTGAAAAACAACAACAACCTCAACATTGAAAAACACCAACAAATTCAACAACAACCTCAACATAGAAAAACACCAACAAATTCAACAACAACCTCAGCATTGAAAAACAACAACAACCTCAACATTGATAAACACCAACAAATTCAACAACAACCTCAACATTGAAAAACAACAACAACCTCAACATTGAAAAACACCAACAAATTCAACAACAACTTCAACATTGAAAAACACCAACAAATTCAACAACAAGCTCGAAATTGAAAAACACCAACAAATACAACAACAACCTCAACATTGAAAAACAACAACAACCTCAAAATTGAAAAACACCAACAAATTCAACAACAACCTCAACATTGAAAAACAACAACAACCTCAACATTGCAAAACGCCAGCAACTTCAACAACAACCTCAACATTGAAAAACACCAACAAATTCAACAACAACCTCAATATTGAAAACACCAACAAATTCAACAACAACCTGAACATTTAAAAACGCCAACACATTCAACAACAACCTCAACATTGAAAAACAACAACCTCAACATTGAAAAACACCAACAACCTCAAAATTGAAAAACACCAACAAATTCAACAACAACCTCAACATTGAAAAACAACAACAACCTCAACATTGAAAAACACGAACAAATTCAACAACAACCTCAGCATTGAAAAACACCAACAAACTCAACAACAACCTCAACATTGAAAAACAACAACAACCTCAACATTGAAAAACACCAACAAATTCAACAACAACCTCAACGTTGAAAAACACCAACAAACTCAACAACAACCTCAACATTGAAAAACAGCAACAACCTCAACATTGAAAAACACCAACAAATTCAACAACAAGCTCAACATTGAAAAACAACAACAACCTCAACATTGAAAAACACCAACAAATTCTACAACAACCTCAACATTGAAAAACAACAACAAACTCAACATTGAAAAACAACAACGAATTCAACAACAACCTCAACATTGAAAAACAACAACAACCTCAACATTGAAAAACACCAACAAATTCAACAACAACTTCAACATTGAAAAACACCAACAAATTCAACAACAACCTCAACATTGAAAAACAACAACAACCTCAACATTGAAAAACACCAACAAATTCAACAACAACCTCAACATTGAAAAACAACAACAACCTCAACATTGAAAAACACCAACAAATTCAACAAAACTTCAACATTGAAAAACACCAACAAATTCAACAACAACCTCGAAATTGAAAAACACCAACAAATTCAACAACAACTTCAACATTGAAAAACACCAACAAATTCAACAACAACCTCGACATTGAAAAACACCATCAAATTCAACAAAAACTTCAACATTGAAAAACACCAACAAATTCAACAACAACCTCGAAATTGAAAAACACCAACAAATTCAACAACAACTTCAACATTGAAAAACAACAACAACCTCAACATTGAAAAACGCCAACAAATTCAACAACAACCTCAACATTGAAAAACACCAACAACCTCAAAATTGAAAAAACACCAACAAATTCAACAACAACCTCAACATTGAAAAACAACAACAACCTCAACATTGAAAAACACGAACAAATTCAACAACAACCTCAGCATTGAAAAACACCAACAAACTCAACAACAACCTCAACATTGAAAAACAACAACAACCTCAACATTGAAAAACACCAACAATTTCAACAACAACCTCAACGTTGAAAAACACCAACAAACTCAACAACAACCTCAACATTGAAAAACAGCAACAACCTCAACATTGAAAAACACCAACAAATTCAACAACAACCTCAACATTGAAAAACACCAACAACCTCAACATTGAAAAACACCAACAAATTCAACAACAAGCTCAACATTGAAAAACAACAACAACCTCAACATTGAAAAACACCAACAAATTCAACAACAACCTCAACATTGAAAAACAACAACAAACTCAACATTGAAAAACAACAACGAATTCAACAACAACCTCAACATTGAAAAACAACAACAACCTCAACATTGAAAAACACCAACAAATTCAACAACAACTTCAACATTGAAAAACACCAACAAATTCAACAACAACCTCAACATTGAAAAACAACAACAACCTCAACATTGAAAAACACCAACAAATTCAACAACAACCTCAACATTGAAAAACAACAACAACCTCAACATTGAAAAACACCAACAAATTCAACAAAACTTCAACATTGAAAAACACCAACAAATTCAACAACAACCTCGAAATTGAAAAACACCAACAAATTCAACAACAACTTCAACATTGAAAAACACCAACAAATTCAACAACAACCTCGACATTGAAAAACACCATCAAATTCAACAACAACCTCAACATTGAAAAACACCAACAACCTCAAAATTGAAAAAACACCAACAAATTCAACAACAACCTCAACATTTAAAAACAACAACAACCTCAAAATTGAAAAACACAAATAAATTCAACAACAAACTCAAGATTGAAAAACAACAACAACCTCAACATTGAAAAACATCAACAAATTCAACAACAACATCAACATTGAAAAACAACAACAACCTCAACATTGAAAAACACCAACAAATTCAACAACAACCTCAACATTGAAAAACAACAACAAACTCAACATTGAAAAACACCAACAAATTCAACAACAACCTCAACATTGAAAAACAACAACAACCTCTACATTGAAAAACACCAACAAATTCAACAATAACCTCAACATTGAAAAACAACAACAACCTCAACATTGAAAAACACCAACAAATTCAGCAACAACCTCAACATTGAAAAACACCAACAAATTCAACAACAACCTCAACATTGAAAAACAACAACAACCTCAACATTGAAAAACACCAACAAATTCAACAACAACCTCAACATTGAAAAACAACAACAACCTCAACATTGAAAAACACCAACAAATTCAACAACAACCTCAACATTGAAAAGCACCAACAAATTCAACAACAACCTCAACATTGAATAACAACAACAACCTCAACATTGAAAAACACCAACAAATTCAACAACAACCTCAACATTGAAAAACAACAACAACCTCAACATTGAAAAACACCAACAAATTCAACAACAACCTCAACATTGAAAAACAACAACAAACGCAACATTGAAAAATACCAACAAATTCAACAACAACCTCAACATTGAAAAACACCAACAAATTCAACAACAACCTCAACATTGAAAAACAACAACCTGAACATTGAAAAACACCAACAAATTCAACAACAACCTCAACATTGAAAAACAACAACAACCTCAACATTGAAAAACACCAACAAATTCAACAACAACCTCAACATAGAAAAACACCAACAAATTCAACAACAACCTCAGCATTGAAAAACAACAACAACCTCAACATTGATAAACACCAACAAATTCAACAACAACCTCAACATTGAAAAACAACAACAACCTCAACATTGAAAAACACCAACAAATTCAACAACAACTTCAACATTGAAAAACACCAACAAATTCAACAACAAGCTCGAAATTGAAAAACACCAACAAATACAACAACAACCTCAACATTGAAAAACAACAACAACCTCAAAATTGAAAAACACCAACAAATTCAACAACAACCTCAACATTGAAAAACAACAACAACCTCAACATTGCAAAACGCCAGCAACTTCAACAACAACCTCAACATTGAAAAACACCAACAAATTCAACAACAACCTCAATATTGAAAACACCAACAAATTCAACAACAACCTGAACATTTAAAAACGCCAACACATTCAACAACAACCTCAACATTGAAAAACAACAACCTCAACATTGAAAAAAACCAACAAATTCAACAAAAAATTCAACATTGAAAAACACCAACAAATTCAACAACAACCCCGACATTGAAAAACACCAACAAATTCAACAACAACCTCAACTTTGAAAAACAACAACAACCTCATCATGGAAAAACACCAACAAATTCAACAACAACCTCAACATTGAAAAACAACAACATCCTCAAAATTGAAAACACCAACAAATTCAACAACAACCCCAACATTTCAAAACAACAACAACCTCAACATTGAAAAACACCAACAAATTCAACAACAACCTCAACATTGAAAAACACCAACAAATTCAACAACAACCGCAACATTGAAAAACACCAACAACCTCAACATTGAAAAAGACCAACAAATTCAACAACAACCACAACATTGAAAAACAACAACAACCTCAACATTGAAAAACACCAACAAATTCAACAACAACCTCAACATTGAAAAACAACAACAACCTCAACATTGAAAAACACCAACAAATTCAACAACAACCTCAACATTGAAAAACAACAACAACCTCAACATTGAAAAACACCAACAAATTCAACAAAACTTCAACATTGAAAAACACCAACAAATTCAACAACAACCTCGAAATTGAAAAACACCAACAAATTCAACAACAACTTCAACATTGAAAAACACCAACAAATTCAACAACAACCTCGACATTGAAAAACACCATCAAATTCAACAAAAACTTCAACATTGAAAAACACCAACAAATTCAACAACAACCTCGAAATTGAAAAACACCAACAAATTCAACAACAACTTCAACATTGAAAAACAACAACAACCTCAACATTGAAAAACGCCAACAAATTCAACAACAACCTCAACATTGAAAAACACCAACAACCTCAAAATTGAAAAAACACCAACAAATTCAACAACAACCTCAACATTGAAAAACAACAACAACCTCAACATTGAAAAACACGAACAAATTCAACAACAACCTCAGCATTGAAAAACACCAACAAACTCAACAACAACCTCAACATTGAAAAACAACAACAACCTCAACATTGAAAAACACCAACAATTTCAACAACAACCTCAACGTTGAAAAACACCAACAAACTCAACAACAACCTCAACATTGAAAAACAGCAACAACCTCAACATTGAAAAACACCAACAAATTCAACAACAACCTCAACATTGAAAAACACCAACAACCTCAACATTGAAAAACACCAACAAATTCAACAACAAGCTCAACATTGAAAAACAACAACAACCTCAACATTGAAAAACACCAACAAATTCAACAACAACCTCAACATTGAAAAACAACAACAAACTCAACATTGAAAAACAACAACGAATTCAACAACAACCTCAACATTGAAAAACAACAACAACCTCAACATTGAAAAACACCAACAAATTCAACAACAACTTCAACATTGAAAAACACCAACAAATTCAACAACAACCTCAACATTGAAAAACAACAACAACCTCAACATTGAAAAACACCAACAAATTCAACAACAACCTCAACATTGAAAAACAACAACAACCTCAACATTGAAAAACACCAACAAATTCAACAAAACTTCAACATTGAAAAACACCAACAAATTCAACAACAACCTCGAAATTGAAAAACACCAACAAATTCAACAACAACTTCAACATTGAAAAACACCAACAAATTCAACAACAACCTCGACATTGAAAAACACCATCAAATTCAACAACAACCTCAACATTGAAAAACACCAACAACCTCAAAATTGAAAAAACACCAACAAATTCAACAACAACCTCAACATTTAAAAACAACAACAACCTCAAAATTGAAAAACACAAATAAATTCAACAACAAACTCAAGATTGAAAAACAACAACAACCTCAACATTGAAAAACATCAACAAATTCAACAACAACATCAACATTGAAAAACAACAACAACCTCAACATTGAAAAACACCAACAAATTCAACAACAACCTCAACATTGAAAAACAACAACAAACTCAACATTGAAAAACACCAACAAATTCAACAACAACCTCAACATTGAAAAACAACAACAACCTCTACATTGAAAAACACCAACAAATTCAACAATAACCTCAACATTGAAAAACAACAACAACCTCAACATTGAAAAACACCAACAAATTCAGCAACAACCTCAACATTGAAAAACACCAACAAATTCAACAACAACCTCAACATTGAAAAACAACAACAACCTCAACATTGAAAAACACCAACAAATTCAACAACAACCTCAACATTGAAAAACAACAACAACCTCAACATTGAAAAACACCAACAAATTCAACAACAACCTCAACATTGAAAAGCACCAACAAATTCAACAACAACCTCAACATTGAATAACAACAACAACCTCAACATTGAAAAACACCAACAAATTCAACAACAACCTCAACATTGAAAAACAACAACAACCTCAACATTGAAAAACACCAACAAATTCAACAACAACCTCAACATTGAAAAACAACAACAAACGCAACATTGAAAAATACCAACAAATTCAACAACAACCTCAACATTGAAAAACACCAACAAATTCAACAACAACCTCAACATTGAAAAACAACAACCTGAACATTGAAAAACACCAACAAATTCAACAACAACCTCAACATTGAAAAACAACAACAACCTCAACATTGAAAAACACCAACAAATTCAACAACAACCTCAACATAGAAAAACACCAACAAATTCAACAACAACCTCAGCATTGAAAAACAACAACAACCTCAACATTGATAAACACCAACAAATTCAACAACAACCTCAACATTGAAAAACAACAACAACCTCAACATTGAAAAACACCAACAAATTCAACAACAACTTCAACATTGAAAAACACCAACAAATTCAACAACAAGCTCGAAATTGAAAAACACCAACAAATACAACAACAACCTCAACATTGAAAAACAACAACAACCTCAAAATTGAAAAACACCAACAAATTCAACAACAACCTCAACATTGAAAAACAACAACAACCTCAACATTGCAAAACGCCAGCAACTTCAACAACAACCTCAACATTGAAAAACACCAACAAATTCAACAACAACCTCAATATTGAAAACACCAACAAATTCAACAACAACCTGAACATTTAAAAACGCCAACACATTCAACAACAACCTCAACATTGAAAAACAACAACCTCAACATTGAAAAAAACCAACAAATTCAACAAAAAATTCAACATTGAAAAACACCAACAAATTCAACAACAACCCCGACATTGAAAAACACCAACAAATTCAACAACAACCTCAACTTTGAAAAACAACAACAACCTCATCATGGAAAAACACCAACAAATTCAACAACAACCTCAACATTGAAAAACAACAACATCCTCAAAATTGAAAACACCAACAAATTCAACAACAACCCCAACATTTCAAAACAACAACAACCTCAACATTGAAAAACACCAACAAATTCAACAACAACCTCAACATTGAAAAACACCAACAAATTCAACAACAACCTCAACATTGAAAAACACCAACAAACCCAAAAACAACCTCAACATTGAAAAACAACAACAACCTCAACATTGAAAAACACCAACAAATTCAACAACAACCTCAACATTGAAAAACAACAACAAATTCAACAACAACCGCAACATTGAAAAACACCAACAACCTCAACATTGAAAAAGACCAACAAATTCAACAACAACCACAACATTGAAAAACAACAACAACCTCAACATTGAAAAACACCAACAAATTCAACAACAACCTCAACATTGAAAAACAACAACAAACTCAACATTGAAAAACACCAACAAATTCAACAACAACCTCAACATTGAAAAACAACAACCTCAACATTGAAAAACACCAACAAATTCAACAACAACTTCAACATTGAAAAACAACAACAAATTCAACAACACCCTCAACATTGAAAAACAACAACAACCTCAACATTGAAAAACACCAACAAATTCAACAACAACCTCAACATTGAAAAACAACAACAACCTCAACATTGAAAAACACCAACAAATTCAACAACAACCTCAACATTGAAAAACACCAACAAATTCAACAACAACCTCAGCATTGAAAAACAACAACAACCTCAACGTTGAAAAACACCAACAAATTCAACAACAACCTCAACATTGAAAAACAACAACAACCTCAACATTGAAAAACACCAACAAATTCAACAAAAACTTCAACATTGAAAAACACCAACAAATTCAACAACAACCTCGAAATTGAAAAACACCAACAAATTCAACAACAACTTCAACATTGAAAAACAACAACAACCTCAACATTGAAAAACGCCAACAAATTCAACAACAACCTCAACATTGAAAAACACCAACAACCTCAACATTGAAAAAACACCAACAAATTCAACAACAACCTCAACATTGAAAAACAACAACAACCTCAACATTGAAAAACACGAACAAATTCAACAACAACCTCAGCATTGAAAAACACCAACAAACTCAACAACAACCTCAACATTGAAAAACAACAACAACCTCAACATTGAAAAAAACCAACAAATTCAACAACAACCTCAACATTGAAAAACACCAACAAATTCAACAACAACCTCAACATTGAAAAACACCAACAACCTCAACATTGAAAAACACCAACAAATTCAACAACAAACTCAACATTGAAAAACAACAACAACCTCAACATTGAAAAACACCAACAAATTCAACAACAACCTCAACATTGAAAAACAACAACAAACTCAACATTGAAAAACAACAACGAATTCAACAACAACCTCAACATTGAAAAACAACAACAACCTCAACATTGAAAAACACCAACAAATTCAACAACAACTTCAACATTGAAAAACACCAACAAATTCAACAACAACCTCAACATTGAAAAACAACAACAACCTCAACATTGAAAAACACCAACAAATTCAACAACAACCTCAAGATTGAAAAACAACAACAACGACAACATTGAAAAACACCAACAAATTCAACAACAACCTCAACATTGAAAAACACCAACAAATTCAACAACAACCTCAACATTGAAAAACAACAACAACCTCAACATTGAAGAACACCAACAAATTCAACAACAACCTCAACATTGAAAAACAACAACAACCTCAACATTGAAAAACACCAACAAATTCAACAAAAACTTCAACATTGAAAAACACCAACAAATTCAACAACAACCTCGAAATTGAAAAACACCAACAAATTCAACAACAACTTCAACATTGAAAAACACCATCAAATTCAACAACAACCTCAACATTGAAAAACACCAACAACCTCAAAATTGAAAAAACACCAACAAATTCAAAAACAACCTCAACATTTAAAAACAACAACAACCTCAACATTGAAAAACACCAACAAATTCAACAACAACCTCAACATTGAAAAACACCAATAAATTCAACTACAAACTCAAGATTGAAAAACAGCAACAACCTAAACATTGAAAAACACTAACAAATTCAACAACAACCTCAACATTGAAAAACAACAACAACCTCAGCATTGAAAAACACCAACAAATTCAACAATAACCTCAACATTGAAAAACAACAACAACCTCAACATTGAAAAACACCAACAAATTCAGCAACAACCTCAACATTGAAAAACACCAACAAATTCAACAACAACCTCAACATTGAAAAACAACAACAACCTCAACATTGAAAAACACCAACAAATTCAACAACAACCTCAACATTGAAAAACAACAACAACCTCAACATTGAAAAACACCAACAAATTCAACAACAACCTCAACATTGAAAAACACCAACAAATTCAACAACAACCTCAGCATTGAAAAACAACAACAACCTCAACATTGAAAAACACCAACAAATTCAACAACAACCTCAACATTGAAAAACAACAACAACCTCAACATTGAAAAACACCAACAAATTCAACAACAACTTCAACATTGAAAAACACCAACAAATTCAACAACAACCTCAAAATTGAAAAACAACAACAAATTCAACAACAACCTCAACATTGAAAAACAACAACAACCTCAACATTGAAAAACACCAACAAATTCAACAACAACCTCAACATTGAAAAACAAGAACAACCTCAACATTGAAAAACACCAACAAATTCAACAACAACCTCAACATTTAAAAACACCAACAAATTCAACAACAACCTCAACATTGAAAAACAACAACAATCTGAACATTGAAAAACACCAACAAATTCAACAACAACCTCAACATTGAAAAACACCAACAACCTCAACATTGAAAAACACCAACAAATTCAACAACAACCTCAACATTGAAAAGCACCAACAAATTCAACAGCAACCTCAACATTGAAAAACACCAACAAATTCCACAACAAACTCAACATTGAAAAACACCAACAAATTCAACAACAACCTAAACATTGAAAAACACCAACAAGTTCAACAACAACCACAACATTGAAAAACAACAACAACCTCAACATTGAAAAACACCAACAAATTCAACAACAACCTCAACATTGAAAAACAACAACAAACTCAACATTGAAAAACACCAACAAATTCAGCAACAACCTCAACATTGAAAAACAACAACAACCTCAACATTGAAAAACACCAACAAATTCAACAACAACTTCAACATTGAAAAACAACAACAAATTCAACAACACCCTCAACATTGAAAAACAACAACAACCTCAACATTGAAAAACACCAACAAATTCAACAACAACCTCAACATTGAAAAACAACAACAACCTCAACATTGAAAAACACCAACAAATTCAACAACAACCTCAACATTGAAAAACACCAACAAATTCAACAACAACCTCAGCATTGAAAAACAACAACAACCTCAACGTTGAAAAACACGAACAAATTCAACAACAACCTCAACATTGAAAAACAGGAACAAATTCAACAACAACCTCGAAATTGAAAAACACCAACAAATTCAACAACAACTTCAACATTGAAAAACAACAACAACCTCAACATTTAAAAACACCAACAAATTCAACAACAACCTCAACATTGAAAAACACCAACAAATTCAACAACAACCTCAACATTGAAAAACAACAACGACCTCAAATTGAAAAACACCAACAAATTCAACAACAACTTCAACATTGAAAAACACCAACAAATTCAACAACAACCTCAACATTGAAAAACAACAACAACCTCAACATTGAAAAACACCAACAAATTCAACAACAACCTCAACATTGAAAAACAACAACAACCACAACATTGGAAAACACCAACAAATTCAACAACAACCTCAACATTGAAAAACACCAACAAATTCAACAACAACCTCAACATTGAAAAACAACAACAACCTCAACATTGAAAAACACCAACAAATTCAACAACAACCTCAACATTGAAAAACAACAACAACCTCAACATTGAAAAACACCAACAAATTCAACAAAAACTTGAACATTGAAAAACACCAACAAATTCAACAACAACCTCGAAATTGAAAAACATCAACAAATTCAACAACAACTTCAACATTGAAAAACACCAACAAATTCAACAACAACCTCGACTTTGAAAAACACCATCAAATTCAACAACAACCTCAACATTGAAAAACACCAACAACCTCAAAATTGAAAAAACACCAACAAATTCAACAACAACCTGAACATTTAAAAACAACAACAACCTCAACATTGAAAAACACCAACAAATTCAACAACAACCTCAACATTGAAAAACACCAATAAATTCAACAACAAACTCAAGATTGAAAAACAACAACAACCTCAACATTGAAAAACACCAACAAATTCAACAACAACCTCAACATTGAAAAACAACAACAACCTCAACATTGAAAAACACCAACAAATTCAACAACAACCTCAACATAGAAAAACACCAACAAATTCAACAACAACCTCAGCATTGAAAAACAACAACAACCTCAACATTGAAAAACACCAAAAAATTCAACAACAACCTCAACATTGAAAAACAACAACAACCTCAACATTGAAAAACACCAACAAATTCAACAACAACTTCAACATTGAAAAACACCAACAAATTCAACAACAACCTCGAAATTGAAAAACACCAACAAATACAACAACAACCTCAACATTGAAAAACAACAACAACCTCAAAATTGAAAAACACCAACAAATTCAACAACAACCTCAACATTGAAAAACAACAACAACCTCAACATTGCAAAACACCAGCAACTTCAACAACAACCTCAACATTGAAAAACACCAACAAATTCAACAACAACCTCAATATTGAAAACACCAACAAATTCAACAACAACCTGAACATTTAAAAACGCCAACACATTCAACAACAACCTCAACATTGAAAAACAACAACCTCAACATTGAAAAAAACCAACAAATTCAACAAAAAATTCAACATTGAAAAACACCAACAAATTCAACAACAACCCCGACATTGAAAAACACCAATAAATTCAACAACAACCTCAACTTTGAAAAACAACAACAACCTCATCATGGAAAAACACCAACAAATTCAACAACAACCTCAACATTGAAAAACAACAACATCCTCAAAATTGAAAACACCAACAAATTCAACAACAACCCCAACATTTCAAAACAACAACAACCTCAACATTGAAAAACACCAACAAATTCAACAACAACCTCAACATTGAAAAACACCAACAAATTCAACAACAACCTCAACATTGAAAAACACCAACAAACCCAAAAACAACCTCAACATTGAAAAACAACAACAACATCAACATTGAAAAACACCAACAAATTCAACAACAACCTCAACATTGAAAAACACCAACAAATTCAACAACAACCGCAACATTGAAAAACACCAACAACCTCAACATTGAAAAAGACCAACAAATTCAACAACAACCACAACATCGAAAAACAACAACAACCTCAACATTGAAAAACACTAACAAATTCAACAACAACCTCAACATTGAAAAACAACAACAAACTCAACATTGAAAAACACCAACAAATTCAACAACAACCTCAACATTGAAAAACAACAACAACCTCAACATTGAGAAACACCAACAAATTCAACAACAACTTCAACATTGAAAAACAACAACAAATTCAACAACACCCTCAACATTGAAAAACAACAACAACCTCAACATTGAAAAACACCAACAAATTCAACAACAACCTCAACATTGAAAAACAACAACAACCTCAACATTGAAAAACACCAACAAATTCAACAACAACCTCAACATTGAAAAACACCAACAAATTCAACAACAACCTCAGCATTGAAAAACAACAACAACCTCAACGTTGAAAAACACCAACAAATTCAACAACAACCTCAACATTGAAAAACAACAACAACCTCAACATTGAAAAACACCAACAAATTCAACAAAAACTTCAACATTGAAAAACACCAACAAATTCAACAACAACCTCGAAATTGAAAAACACCAACAAATTCAACAACAACTTCAACATTGAAAAACAACAACAACCTCAACATTGAAAAACGCCAACAAATTCAACAACAACCTCAACATTGAAAAACACCAACAACCTCAAAATTGAAAAAACACCAACAAATTCAACAACAACCTCAACATTGAAAAACAACAACAACCTCAACATTGAAAAGCACGAAAAAATTCAACAACAACCTCAGCATTGAAAAACACCAACAAACTCAACAACAACCTCAACATTGAAAAACAACAACAACCTCAACATTGAAAAACACCAACAAATTCAACAACAACCTCAACATTGAAAAACACCAACAAATTCAACAACAACCTCAACATTGAAAAACACCAACAACCTCAACATTGAAAAACACCAACAAATTCAACAACAAACGCAACATTGAAAAACAACAACAACCTCAACATTGAAAAACACCAACAAATTCAACAACAACCTCAACATTGAAAAACAACAACAAACTCAACATTGAAAAACAACAACGAATTCAACAACAACCTCAACATTGAAAAACAACAACAACCTCAACATTGAAAAACACCAACAAATTCAACAACAACTTCAACATTGAAAAACACCAACAAATTCAACAACAACCTCAACATTGAAAAACAACAACAACCTCAACATTGAAAAACACCAACAAATTCAACAACAACCTCAACATTGAAAAACAACAACAACGACAACATTGAAAAACACCAACAAATTCAACAACAACCTCAACATTGAAAAACACCAACAAATTCAACAACAACCTCAACATTGAAAAACAACAACAACCTCAACATTGAAGAACACCAACAAATTCAACAACAACCTCAACATTGAAAAACAACAACAACCTCAACATTGAAAAACACCAACAAATTCAACAAAAACTTCAACATTGAAAAACACCAACAAATTCAACAACAACCTCGAAATTGAAAAACACCAACAAATTCAACAACAACTTCAACATTGAAAAACACCATCAAATTCAACAACAACCTCAACATCGAAAAACACCAACAACCTCAAAATTGAAAAAACACCAACAAATTCAACAACAACCTCAACATTTAAAAACAACAACAACCTCAACATTGAAAAACACCAACAAATTCAACAACAACCTCAACATTGAAAAACACCAATAAATTCAACAACAAACTCAAGATTGAAAAACAGCAACAACCTAAACATTGAAAAACACTAACAAATTCAACAACAACCTCAACATTGAAAAACAACAACAACCTCAGCATTGAAAAACACCAACAAATTCAACAATAACCTCAACATTGAAAAACAACAACAACCTCAACATTGAAAAACACCAACAAATTCAGCAACAACCTCAACATTGAAAAACACCAACAATTTCAACAACAACCTCAACATTGAAAAACAACAACAACCTCAACATTGAAAAACACCAACAAATTCAACAACAACCTCAACATTGAAAAACAACAACAACCTCAACATTGAAAAACACCAACAAATTCAACAACAACCTCAACATTGAAAAACACCAACAAATTCAACAACAACCTCAGCATTGAAAAACAACAACAACCTCAACATTGAAAAACACCAACAAATTCAACAACAACCTCAACATTGAAAAACAACAACAACCTCAACATTGAAAAACACCAACAAATTCAACAACAACTTCAACATTGAAAAACACCAACAAATTCAACAACAACCTCAAAATTGAAAAACAACAACAAATTCAACAACAACCTCAACATTGAAAAACAACAACAACCTCAACATTGAAAAACACCAACAAATTCAACAACAACCTCAACATTGAAAAACAACAACAACCTCAACATTGAAAAACACCAACAAATTCAACAACAACCTCAACATTGAAAAACAACAACAACCTCAACATTGAAAAACACCAACAAATTCAACAACAACCTCAACATTGAAAAACACCAACAAATTCAACAACAACCTCAGCATTGAAAAACAACAACAACCTCAGCATTGAAAAACACCAACAAATTCAACAACAACTTCAACATTGAAAAACACCAACAAATTCAACAACAACCTCAAAATTGAAAAACAACATCAAATTCAACAACAACCTCAACATTGAAAAACAACAACAACCTCAACATTGAAAAACACCAACAAATTCAACAACAACCTCAACATTGAAAAACAAGAACAACCTCAACATTGAAAAACACCAACAAATTCAACAACAACCTCAACATTTAAAAACACCAACAAATTCAACAACAACCTCAACATTGAAAAACAACAACAATCTGAACATTGAAAAACACCAACAAATTCAACAACAACCTCAACATTGAAAAACACCAACAACCTCAACATTGAAAAACACCAACAAATTCAACAACAACCTCAACATTGAAAAGCACCAACAAATTCAACAGCAACCTCAACATTGAAAAACACCAACAAATTCCACAACAAACTCAACATTGAAAAACACCAACAAATTCAACAACAACCTAAACATTGAAAAACACCAACAAGTTCAACAACAACCACAACATTGAAAAACAACAACAACCTCAACATTGAAAAACACCAACAAATTCAACAACAACCTCAACATTGAAAAACAACAACAAACTCAACATTGAAAAACACCAACAAATTCAGCAACAACCTCAACATTGAAAAACAACAACAACCTCAACATTGAAAAACACCAACAAATTCAACAACAACTTCAACATTGAAAAACAACAACAAATTCAACAACACCCTCAACATTGAAAAACAACAACAACCTCAACATTGAAAAACACCAACAAATTCAACAACAACCTCAACATTGAAAAACAACAACAACCTCAACATTGAAAAACACCAACAAATTCAACAACAACCTCAACATTGAAAAACACCAACAAATTCAACAACAACCTCAGCATTGAAAAACAACAACAACCTCAACGTTGAAAAACACGAACAAATTCAACAACAACCTCAACATTGAAAAACAGGAACAAATTCAACAACAACCTCGAAATTGAAAAACACCAACAAATTCAACAACAACTTCAACATTGAAAAACAACAACAACCTCAACATTGAAAAACACCAACAAATTCAACAACAACCTCAACATTGAAAAACACCAACAAATTCAACAACAACCTCAACATTGAAAAACAACAACGACCTCAAATTGAAAAACACCAACAAATTCAACAACTACTTCAACATTGAAAAACACCAACAAATTCAACAACAACCTCAACATTGAAAAACAACAACAACTTCAACATTGAAAAACACCAACACATTCAACAACAACCTCTACATTGAAAAACAACAACAACCACAACATTGAAAAACACCAACAAATTCAACAACAACCTCAACATTGAAAAACACCAACAAATTCAACAACAACCTCAACATTGAAAAACAACAACAACCTCAACATTGAAAAACACCAACAAATTCAACAACAACCTCAACATTGAAAAACAACAACAACCTCAACATTGAAAAACACCAACAAATTCAACAAAAACTTGAACATTGAAAAACACCAACAAATTCAACAACAACCTCGAAATTGAAAAACACCAACAAATTCAACAACAACTTCAACATTGAAAAACACCAACAAATTCAACAACAACCTCGACTTTGAAAAACACCATCAAATTCAACAACAACCTCAACATTGAAAAACACCAACAACCTCAAAATTGAAAAAACACCAACAAATTCAACAACAACCTGAACATTTAAAAACAACAACAACCTCAACATTGAAAAACACCAACAAATTCAACAACAACCTCAACATTGAAAAACACCAATAAATTCAACAACAAACTCAAGATTGAAAAACAACAACAACCTCAACATTGAAAAACACCAACAAATTCAACAACAACCTCAACATTGAAAAACAACAACAACCTCAACATTGAAAAACACCAACAAATTCAACAACAACCTCACTATTGAAAAACAACAACAAACTCAACATTGAAAAACACCAACAAATTCAACAACAACCTCAACATTGAAAAACAACAACAACCTCAACATTGAAAAACACCAACAAATTCAACAATAACCTCAACATTGAAAAACACCAACAAATTCAACAACAACCTCAACATTGAAAAACACCAACAAATTCAACAACAACCTCAGCATTGAAAAACAACAACAAACTCAACGTTGAAAAACACCAACAAATTCAACAACAACCTCAACATTGAAAAACACCAACAAATTCAGCAACAACCTCAACATTGAAAAACACCAACAAATTCAACAACAACCACAACATTGATAAACAACAACAACCTCAACATTGAAAAACACCAACAAATTCAACAACAACCTCCACATTGAAAAACAACAACAAGCTCAACATTGAAAAACACCAACAAATTCAACAACAACTTCAACATTGAAAAACAACAACAAATTCAACAACACCCTCAACATTGAAAAACAACAACAACCTCAACATTGAAAAACACCAACAAATTCAACAACAACCTCAACATTGAAAAACAACAACAACCTCAACATTGAAAAACACCAACAAATTCAACAACAACCTCAACATTGAAAAACACCAACAAATTCAACAACAACCTCAGCATTGAAAAACAACAACAAACTCAACGTTGAAAAACACCAACAAATTCAACAACAACCTCAACATTGAAAAACAACAACAAATTCAACAACATCCTCAAAATTGAAAACACCAACAAATTCAACAACAACCTCAACATTGAAAAACACCAACAAACCCAAAAACAACCTCAACATTGAAAAACAACAACAACCTCAACATTGAAAAACACCAACAAATTCAACAACAACCTCAACATTGAAAAACACCAACAAATTCAACAACAACCGCAACATTGAAAAACACCAACAACCTCAACATTGAAAAACACCAACAAATTCAACAACAACCACAACATTGAAAAACAACAACAACCTCAACATTGAAAAACACCAACAAATTCAACAACAACCTCAACATTGAAAAACAACAACAAACTCAACATTGAAAAACACCAACAAATTCAACAACAACCTCAACATTGAAAAACAACAACAACCTCAACATTGAAAAGCACCAACAAATTCAACAACAACTTCAAAATTGAAAAACAACAACAAATTCAACAACACCCTCAACATTGAAAAAGAACAACAACCTCAACATTGAAAAACACCAACAAATTCAACAACAACCTCAACATTGAAAAACAACAACAACCTCAACATTGAAAAACACCAACAAATTCAACAACAACCTCAACATTGAAAAACACCAAAAAATTCAACAACAACCTCAGCATTGAAAAACAACAACATCCTCAACGTTGAAAAACACCAACAAATTCAACAACAACCTCAACATTGAAAAACAACAACAACCTCAACATTGAAAAACACCAACAAATTCAACAAAAACTTCAACATTGAAAAACACCAACAAATTCAACAACAACCTCGAAATTGAAAAACACCAACAAATTCAACAACAACTTCAACATTGAAAAACAACAACAACCTCAACATTGAAAAACGCCAACAAATTCAACAACAACCTCAACATTGAAAAACACCAACAACCTCAAAATTGAAAAAACACCAACAAATTCAACAACAACCTCAACATTGAAAAACAACAACAACCTCAACATTGAAAAACACGAACAAATTCAACAATAACCTCAGCATTGAAAAACACCAACAAACTCAACAACAACCTCAACATTGAAAAACACCAACAAATTCAACAACAACCTCAACATTGAAAAACACCAACAAATTTAACAACAACCTCAACATTGAAAAACACCAACAACCTCAACATTGAAAAACACCAACAAATTCAACAACAAACTCAACATTGAAAAACAACAACAACCTCAACATTGAAAAACACCAACAAATTCAACAACAACCTCAACATTGAAAAACAACAACAAACTCAACATTGAAAAACAACAACGAATTCAACAACAACCTCAACATTGAAAAACAACAACAACATCAACATTGAAAAACACGTACAAATTCAACAACAACTTCAACATTGAAAAACACCAACAAATTCAACAACAACCTCAACATTGAAAAACAACAACAACCTCAACATTGAAAAACACCAACAAATTCAACAACAACCTCAACATTGAAAAACAACAACAACCACAACATTGAAAAACACCAACAAATTCAACAACAACCTCAACATTGAAAAACACCAACAACTTCAACAACAACCTCAACATTGAAAAACAACAACAACCTCAACATTGAAGAACACCAGCAAATTCAACAACAACCTCAACATTGAATTAGAACAACAACCTCAACATTGAAAAACACCAACAAATTCAACAACAACCTCGAAATTGAAAAACACCAACAAATTCAACAACAACTTCAACATTGAAAAACACCAACAAATTCAACAACAACCTCGACATTGAAAAACACCATCAAATTCAACAACAACCTCAACATTGAAAAACACCAACAACCTCAAAATTGAAAAAACACCAACAAATTCAACAACAACCTCAACTTTTAAAAACAACAACAACCTCAACATTGAAAAACACCAACAAATTCAACAACAACCTCAACATTGAACAACACCAATAAATTCAACAAGAAACTCAAGATTGAAAAACAACAACAACCTCAACATTGAAAAACACCAACAAATTCAACAACAACCTCAACATTGAAAAACAACAACAACCTCAGCATTGAAAAACACCAACAAATTCAACAATAACCTCAACATTGAAAAACAACAACAACCTCAACATTGAAAAACACCAACAAATTCAGCAACAACCTCAAAATTGAAAAACACCAACAAATTCAACAACAACCTCAACATTGAAAAACAACAACAACCTCAACATTGAAAAACACCAACAAATTCAACAACAACCTCAACATTGAAAAACAACAACAACCTCAACATTGAAAAACACCAACAAATTCAACAACAACCTCAACATTGAAAAACACCAACAAATTCAACAACAACCTCAGCATTGAAAAACAACAACAACCTCAACATTGAAAAACACCAACAAATTCAACAACAACCTCAACATTGAAAAACAACAACAACCTCAACATTGAAAAACACCAACAAATTCAACAACAACTTCAACATTGAAAAACACCAACAAATTCAACAACAACCTCAAAATTGAAAAACAACAACAAATTCAACAACAACCTCAACATTGAAAAACAACAACAACCTCAACATTGAAAAACACCAACAAATTCAACAACAACCTCAACATTGAAAAACAAGAACAACCTCAACATTGAAAAACACCAACAAATTCAACAACATCCTCAACATTTAAAAACACCAACAAATTCAACAACAACCTCAACATTGAAAAACAACAACAATCTGAACATTGAAAAACACCAACAAATTCAACAACAACCTCAACATTGAAAAACACCAACAACCTCAACATTGAAAAACACCAACAAATTCAACAACAACCTCAACATTGAAAAACACCAACAAATTCAACAGCAACCTCAACATTGAAAAACACCAACAAATTCAACAACAAACTCAACATTGAAATACACCAACAAATTCAACAACATCCTCAAAATTGAAAACACCAACAAATTCAACAACAACCTCAACATTGAAAAACACCAACAAACCCAAAAACAACCTCAACATTGAAAAACAACAACAACCTCAACATTGAAAAACACCAACAAATTCAACAACAACCTCAACATTGAAAAACACCAACAAATTCAACAACAACCGCAACATTGAAAAACACCAACAACCTCAACATTGAAAAACACCAACAAATTCAACAACAACCACAACATTGAAAAACAACAACAACCTCAACATTGAAAAACACCAACAAATTCAACAACAACCTCAACATTGAAAAACAACAACAAACTCAACATTGAAAAACACCAACAAATTCAACAACAACCTCAACATTGAAAAACAACAACAACCTCAACATTGAAAAGCACCAACAAATTCAACAACAACTTCAAAATTGAAAAACAACAACAAATTCAACAACACCCTCAACATTGAAAAAGAACAACAACCTCAACATTGAAAAACACCAACAAATTCAACAACAACCTCAACATTGAAAAACAACAACAACCTCAACATTGAAAAACACCAACAAATTCAACAACAACCTCAACATTGAAAAACACCAAAAAATTCAACAACAACCTCAGCATTGAAAAACAACAACATCCTCAACGTTGAAAAACACCAACAAATTCAACAACAACCTCAACATTGAAAAACAACAACAACCTCAACATTGAAAAACACCAACAAATTCAACAAAAACTTCAACATTGAAAAACACCAACAAATTCAACAACAACCTCGAAATTGAAAAACACCAACAAATTCAACAACAACTTCAACATTGAAAAACAACAACAACCTCAACATTGAAAAACGCCAACAAATTCAACAACAACCTCAACATTGAAAAACACCAACAACCTCAAAATTGAAAAAACACCAACAAATTCAACAACAACCTCAACATTGAAAAACAACAACAACCTCAACATTGAAAAACACGAACAAATTCAACAACAACCTCAGCATTGAAAAACACCAACAAACTCAACAACAACCTCAACATTGAAGAACAACAACAACCTCAACATTGAAAAACACCAACAAATTCAACAACAACCTCAACATTGAAAAACACCAACAAATTTAACAACAACCTCAACATTGAAAAAGACCAACAACCTCAACATTGAAAAACACCAACAAATTCAACAACAAACTCAACATTGAAAAACAACAACAACCTCAACATTGAAAAACACCAACAAATTCAACAACAACCTCAACATTGAAAAACAACAACAAACTCAACATTGAAAAACAACAACGAATTCAACAACAACCTCAACATTGAAAAACAACAACAACATCAACATTGAAAAACACGTACAAATTCAACAACAACTTCAACATTGAAAAACACCAACAAATTCAACAACAACCTCAACATTGAAAAACAACAACAACCTCAACATTGAAAAACACCAACAAATTCAACAACAACCTCAACATTGAAAAACAACAACAACCACAACATTGAAAAACACCAACAAATTCAACAACAACCTCAACATTGAAAAACACCAACAACTTCAACAACAACCTCAACATTGAAAAACAACAACAACCTCAACATTGAAGAACACCAGCAAATTCAACAACAACCTCAACATTGAATTAGAACAACAACCTCAACATTGAAAAACACCAACAAATTCAACAACAACCTCGAAATTGAAAAACACCAACAAATTCAACAACAACTTCAACATTGAAAAACACCAACAAATTCAACAACAACCTCGACATTGAAAAACACCATCAAATTCAACAACAACCTCAACATTGAAAAACACCAACAACCTCAAAATTGAAAAAACACCAACAAATTCAACAACAACCTCAACATTTAAAAACAACAACAACCTCAACATTGAAAAACACCAACAAATTCAACAACAACCTCAACATTGAAAAACACCAATAAATTCAACAACAAACTCAAGATTGAAAAACAACAACAACCTCAACATTGAAAAACACCAACAAATTCAACAACAACCTCAACATTGAAAAACAACAACAACCTCAGCATTGAAAAACACCAACAAATTCAACAATAACCTCAACATTGAAAAACAACAACAACCTCAACATTGAAAAACACCAACAAATTCAGCAACAACCTCAAAATTGAAAAACACCAACAAATTCAACAACAACCTCAACATTGAAAAACAACAACAACCTCAACATTGAAAAACACCAACAAATTCAACAACAACCTCAACATTGAAAAACAACAACAACCTCAACATTGAAAAACACCAACAAATTCAACAACAACCTCAACATTGAAAAACACCAACAAATTCAACAACAACCTCAGCATTGAAAAACAACAACAACCTCAACATTGAAAAACACCAACAAATTCAACAACAACCTCAACATTGAAAAACAACAACAACCTCAACATTGAAAAACACCAACAAATTCAACAACAACTTCAACATTGAAAAACACCAACAAATTCAACAACAACCTCAAAATTGAAAAACAACAACAAATTCAACAACAACCTCAACATTGAAAAACAACAACAACCTCAACATTGAAAAACACCAACAAATTCAACAACAACCTCAACATTGAAAAACAAGAACAACCTCAACATTGAAAAACACCAACAAATTCAACAACAACCTCAACATTTAAAAACACCAACAAATTCAACAACAACCTCAACATTGAAAAACAACAACAATCTGAACATTGAAAAACACCAACAAATTCAACAACAACCTCAACATTGAAAAACACCAACAACCTCAACATTGAAAAACACCAACAAATTCAACAACAACCTCAACATTGAAAAACACCAACAAATTCAACAGCAACCTCAACATTGAAAAACACCAAAAAATTCAACAACAAACTCAACATTGAAATACACCAACAAATTCAACAACAACCTCAACATTGAAAAACACCAACAAGTTCAACAACAACCAGAACATTGAAAAACAACAACAACCTCAACATTGAAAAACACTAACAACTTCAACAACAACCTCAACATTGAAAAACAACAACAACCTCAACATTGAAGAACACCAACAAATTCAACAACAACCTCAACATTGAATTAGAACAACAACCTCAACATTGAAAAACACCAACAAATTCAACAACAACCTCGAAATTGAAAAACACCAACAAATTCAACAACAACTTCAACATTGAAAAACACCAACAAATTCAACAACAACCTCGACATTGAAAAACACCATCAAATTCAACAACAACCTCAACATTGAAAAACACCAACAACCTCAAAATTGAAAAAACACCAACAAATTCAACAACAACCTCAACATTTAAAAACAACAACAACCTCAACATTGAAAAACACCAACAAATTCAACAACAACCTCAACATTGAAAAACACCAATAAATTCAACAACAAACTCAAGATTGAAAAACAACAACAACCTCAACATTGAAAAACACCAACAAATTCAACAACAACCTCAACATTGAAAAACAACAACAACCTCAGCATTGAAAAACACCAACAAATTCAACAATAACCTCAACATTGAAAAACAACAACAACCTCAACATTGAAAAACACCAACAAATTCAGCAACAACCTCAAAATTGAAAAACACCAACAAATTCAACAACAACTTCAACATTGAAAAACAACAACAACCTCAACATTGAAAAGCACCAACAAATTCAACAACAACCTCAACATTGAAAAACAACAACAACCTCAACATTGAAAAACACCAACAAATTCAACAACAACCTCAACATTGAAAAACACCAACAAATTCAACAACAACCTCAACATTGAAAAACAACAACAACCTCAACATTGAAAAACACCAACAAATTCAACAACAACCTCAACATTGAAAAACAACAACAACCTCAACATTGAAAAACACCAACAAATTCAACAACAACCTCAACATTGAAAAACAACAACAACCTCAACATTGAAAAACACCAACAAATTCAACAACAACCTCAGCATTGAAAAACAACAACAACCTCAACATTGAAAAACACCAACAAATTCAACAACAACTTCAACATTGAAAAACACCAACAAATTCAACAACAACCTCGAAATTGAAAAACACCCACAAATTCAACAACAACCTCAACATTGAAAAACAACAACAACCTCAACATTGAATAACACCAACAAATTCAACAACAACCTCAACATTGAAAAACAACAACAACCTCAACATTGAAAAACACCAACAAATTCAACAACAACCTCAACATTGAAAAACAACAACAACCTCAACATTGATAAACACCAACAAATTCAACAACAACCTCAACATTGAAAAACACCAACAAATTCAACAACAACCTCAACATTGAAAAACAACAACAACCTCAACATTGAAAAACACCAACAAATTCAACAACAACCTCAACATTGAAAAACAACAACAACCTCAACATTGAAAAACACCAACAAATTCAACAACAACCTCAACATTGAAAAACAACAACAAACTCAACATTGAAAAACACCAACAAATTCAACAACAACCTCAACATTGAAAAAGAACAACAACCACAACATTGCAAAACACCAACAAATTCAACAACAACCTCAACATTGAAAAACAACAACAACCTCAACATTGAAAAACACCAACAAATTCAACAACAACCTCAACATTGAAAAACACCAACAAATTCAACAACAAACTCAACATTGAAAAACAACAACAACCTCAACATTGAAAAACACCAACAAATTCAACAACAACCTCAACATTGAAAAACAACAACAACCTCAACATTGAAAAACACCAACAAATTCAACACAACCTCAACATTGAAAAACACCAACAAATTCAACAACAACCTCAGCATTGAAAAACAACAACAACCTCAACATTGAAAAACACCAACAAATTCAACAACAACCTCAACATTGAAAAACAACAACAACCTCAACATTGAAAAACACCAGCAAATTCTACAACAACTTCAAGATTGAAAAACACCAACAAATTCAACAACAACCTCGAAATTGAAAAACACCAACAAATTCAACAACAACCTCAACATTGAAAAACAACAACAACCTCAACATTGAATAACACCAACAAATTCAACAACAAACTCAACATTGAAAAACAACAACAACCTCAACATTGAAAAACACCAACAAATTCAACAACAACCTCAACATTGAAAAACAACAACAACCTCAACATTGAAAAACACCAACAAATTCAACAACAACCTCAACATTGAAAAACACCAACAAATTCAACAACAACCTCAGCATTGAAAAACAACAACAACCTCAACATTGAAAAACACCAACAAATTCAACAACAACTTCAACATTGAAAAACACCAACAAATTCACCAACAACCTCGAAATTGAAAAACGCCAACAAATTCAACAACAACCTCAACATTGAAAAACAACAACAACCTAAACATTGAAAAACACCAACAAATTCAACAACAACCTCAACATTGAAAAACAACAACAACCTCAACATTGAAAAACACCAACAAATTCAACAACAACCTCAACATTTAAAAACACCAACAAATTCAACAACAACCTCAACATTGAAAAACAACAACAATCTCAACATTGAAAAACACCAACAAATTCAACAACAACCTCAACATTGAAAAACAGCAACAACCTCAACATTGAAAAACACCAACAAATTCAACAACAACTTCAACATTGAAAATCACCAACAAATTCAACAAAAACCTCGACATTGAAAAACACCGTCAAATTCAACAACAACCTCAACATTGAAAATCACCAACAACCTCAAAATTGAAAAAACACCAACAAATTCAACAACAACCTCAACATTTAAAAACAACAACAACCTCAACATTGAAAAACACCAACAAATTCAACAACAACCTCAACATTGAAAAACACCAACAAATTCAACAACAACCTCAGCATTGAAAAACAACAACAACCTCAACATTGAAAAACACCAACAAATTCAACAACAACCTCAACATTGAAAAACAACAACAACCACAACATTGAAAAACACCAGCAAATTCAACAACAACTTCAACATTGAAAAACACCAACAAATTCAACAACAACCTCGAAATTGAAAAACACCAACAAATTCAACAACAACCTGAACATTGAAAAACAACAACAACCTGAACATTGAATAACACCAACAAATTCAACAACAACCTCAACATTGAAAAACAACAACAACCTCAACATTGAAAAACACCAACAAATTCAACAACAACCTCAACATTGAAAAACAACAACAACCTCAACATTGAAAAACACCAACAAATTCAACAACAAGCTCAACATTGAAAAACACCAACAAATTCAACATCAACCTCAGCATTGAAAAACAACAACAACCTCAACATCGAAAAACACCAACAAATTCAACAAAAACCTCAACATTGAAAAACAACAACAACCTCAACATTGAAAAACACCAACAAATTCAACAACAACTTCAACATTGAAAAACAACAAGAAATTCACCAACAACCTCGAAATTGAAAAACGCCAACAAATTCAACAACAACCTCAACATTGAAAAACAACAACGACCTAAACATTGAAAAACACCAACAAATTCAATAACAACCTCAACATTGAAAAACAACAACAACCTCAACATTGAAAAACACCAACAAATTAAACAACAACCTCAACATTTAAAAACACCAACAAATTCAACAACAACCTCAACATTGCAAAACAACAACAATCTAAACATTGAAAAACACCAACAAATTCAACAACAACCTCAACATTGAAAAACAGCAACAACCTCAACATTGAAAAACACCAACAAATTCAACAACAACTTCAACATTGAAAAACACCAACAAATTCAGCAACAACCTCGACATTGAAAAACACCATCAAATTCAACAACAACCTCAACATTGAAAAACACCAACAAATTAAACAAAAACCTCAACATTGAAAACACCAACAAATTCAACAACAACCTCAACATTGAAAAACAACAACAACCTCAACATTGAAAAACATCAAGAAATTCAACAACGACTTCAACATTGAAAAACACCAACAAATTCAACAACAACCTCAACATTGAACAACAACAACAACCTCAACATTGAAAAACACCAACAAATTCAACAACAACCTCAACATTGAAAAACAACAAAAACCTCAACATTGAAAAACACCAACAAATTCAACACAACCTCAACATTGAAAGACACCAACAAATTCAACAAAAACCTCAGCATTGAAAAACAACAACAACCTCAACATTGAAAAACAGCAAAAAATTCAACAACAACCTCAACATTGAAAAACAACAAAAACCTCAACATTGAAAAACACCAACAAATTCAACAAAAACTTCAACATTGAAAAACACCAACAAATTCAACAACAACCTCGAAATTGAAAAACACCAACAAATTCAACAACAACTTCAACATTGAAAAACACCAACAAATTCAACAAAAATCTCGACATTGAAAAACACCATCAAATTCAACAACAACCTCAACATTGAAAATCACCAACAACCTCAAAATTGAAAAAACACCAACAAATTCAACAACAACCTCAACATTGAAAAACAACAACAACCTCAACATTGAAAAACACCAACAAATTCAACAACAACCTCAACATTGAAAAACAACAACAACCTCAACATTGAAAAACACCAACAAATTCAACAACAACCTCAACATTGAAAAACACCAACAAATTCACCAACAACCTCGAAATTGAAAAACGCCAACAAATTCAACAACAACCTCAACATTGAAAAACAACAACAACCTAAACATTGAAAAACACCAACAAATTCAACAACAACCTCAACATTGAAAAACAACAACAACCTCAACATTGAAAAACACCAACAATTTCAACAACATCCTCAACATTTAAAAACACCAACAAATTCAACAACAAACTCAACATTTAAAAACAACAACAATCTCAACATTGAAAAACACCAACAAATTCAACAACAACCTCAACATTGAAAAACAGCAACAACCTCAACATTGAAAAACACCAACAAATTCAACAACAACTTCAACATTGAAAAACACCAACAAATTCAGCAACAACCTCGACATTGAAAAACACCATCAAATTCAACAACAACCTCAACATTGAAAAACACCAACAAATTGAACAAAAACCTCAACATTGAAAACACCAACAAATTCAACAACAACCTCAGCATTTAAAAACGCCAACAAATTCAACAACAACATCAACATTGAAAACAACAACCTCAACATTGAAAAACACCAACAAATTCAACAAAAAATTCAACATTGAAAAACACCAACAAATTCAACAACAACCCCGACATTGAAAAACAACAACAAATTCAACAACAACCTCAACTTTGAAAAACAACAACAACCTCATCATGGAAAAACACCAACAAATTCAACAACAACCTCAACATTTAAAAACACCAACAAATTCAACAACAACCTCAACATTGAAAAACAACAACAATCTCAACATTGAAAAACACCAACAAATTCAACAACAACCTCAACATTGAAAAACAGCAACAACCTCAACATTGAAAAACACCAACAAATTCAACAACAACTTCAACATTGAAAATCACCAACAAATTCAACAAAAACCTCGTCATTGAAAAACACCGTCAAATTCAACAACAACCTCAACATTGAAAATCACCAACAACCTCAAAATTGAAAAAACACCAACAAATTCAACAACAACCTCAACATTTAAAAACAACAACAACCTCAACATTGAAAAACACCAACAAATTCAACAACAACCTCAACATTGAAAAACACCAACAAATTCAACAACAACCTCAGCATTGAAAAACAACAACAACCTCAACATTGAAAAACACCAACAAATTCAACAACAACCTCAACATTGAAAAACAACAGCAACCTCAACATTGAAAAACACCAGCAAATTCAACAACAACTTCAACATTGAAAAACACCAACAAATTCAACAACAACCTCGAAATTGAAAAACACCAACAAATTCAACAACAACCTCAACATTGAAAAACAACAACAACCTGAACATTGAATAACACCAACAAATTCAACAACAACCTCAACATTGAAAAACAACAACAACCTCAACATTGAAAAACACCAACAAATTCAACAACAACCTCAACATTGAAAAACAACAACAACCTCAACATTGAAAAACACCAACAAATTCAACAACAAGCTCAACATTGAAAAACACCAACAAATTCAACAACAACCTCAGCATTGAAAAACAACAACAACCTCAACATCGAAAAACACCAACAAATTCAACAAAAACCTCAACATTGAAAAACAACAACAACCTCAACATTGAAAAACACCAACAAATTCAACAACAACTTCAACATTGAAAAACAACAAGAAATTCACCAACAACCTCGAAATTGAAAAACGCCAACAAATTCAACAACAACCTCAACATTGAAAAACAACAACGACCTAAACATTGAAAAACACCAACAAATTCAATAACAACCTCAACATTGAAAAACAACAACAACCTCAACATTGAAAAACACCAACAAATTAAACAACAACCTCAACATTTAAAAACACCAACAAATTCAACAACAACCTCAATATTGCAAAACAACAACAATCTAAACATTGAAAAACACCAACAAATTCAACAACAACCTCAACATTGAAAAACAGCAACAACCTCAACATTGAAAAACACCAACAAATTCAACAACAACTTCAACATTGAAAAACACCAACAAATTCAGCAACAACCTCGACATTGAAAAACACCATCAAATTCAACAACAACCTCAACATTGAAAAACACCAACAAATTAAACAAAAACCTCAACATTGAAAACACCAACAAATTCAACAACAACCTCAACATTGAAAAACAACAACAACCTCAACATTGAAAAACATCAAGAAATTCAACAACGACTTCAACATTGAAAAACACCAACAAATTCAACAACAACCTCAACATTGAACAACAACAACAACCTCAACATTGAAAAACACCAACAAATTCAACAACAACCTCAACATTGAAAAACAACAAAAACCTCAACATTGAAAAACACCAACAAATTCAACACAACCTCAACATTGAAAGACACCAACAAATTCAACAACAACCTCAGCATTGAAAAACAACAACAACCTCAACATTGAAAAACAGCAAAAAATTCAACAACAACCTCAACATTGAAAAACAACAAAAACCTCAACATTGAAAAACACCAACAAATTCAACAAAAACTTCAACATTGAAAAACACCAACAAATTCAACAACAACCTCGAAATTGAAAAACACCAACAAATTCAACAACAACTTCAACATTGAAAAACACCAACAAATTCAACAAAAATCTCGGCATTGAAAAACACCATCAAATTCAACAACAACCTCAACATTGAAAATCACCAACAACCTCAAAATTGAAAAAACACCAACAAATTCAACAACAACCTCAACATTGAAAAACAACAACAACCTCAACATTGAAAAACACCAACAAATTCAACAACAACCTCAACATTGAAAAACAACAACAACCTCAACATTGAAAAACACCAACAAATTCAACAACAACCTCAACATTGTAAAACACCAACAAATTCACCAACAACCTCGAAATTGATAAACGCCAACAAATTCAACAACAACCTCAACATTGAAAAACAACAACAACCTAAACATTGAAAAACACCAACAAATTCAACAACAACCTCAACATTGAAAAACAACAACAACCTCAACATTGAAAAACACCAACAATTTCAACAACATCCTCAACATTTAAAAACACCAACAAATTCAACAACAAACTCAACATTTAAAAACAACAACAATCTCAACATTGAAAAACACCAACAAATTCAACAACAACCTCAACATTGAAAAACAGCAACAACCTCAACATTGAAAAACACCAACAAATTCAACAACAACTTCAACATTGAAAAACACCAACAAATTCAGCAACAACCTCGACATTGAAAAACACCATCAAATTCAACAACAACCTCAACATTGAAAAACACCAACAAATTGAACAAAAACCTCAACATTGAAAACACCAACAAATTCAACAACAACCTCAGCATTTAAAAACGCCAACAAATTCAACAACAACATCAACATTGAAAACAACAACCTCAACATTGAAAAACACCAACAAATTCAACAAAAAATTCAACATTGAAAAACACCAACAAATTCAACAACAACCCCGACATTGAAAAACAACAACAAATTCAACAACAACCTCAACTTTGAAAAACAACAACAACCTCATCATGGAAAAACACCAACAAATTCAACAACAACCTCAACATTTAAAAACACCAACAAATTCAACAACAACCTCAACATTGAAAAACAACAACAATCTCAACATTGAAAAACACCAACAAATTCAACAACAACCTCAACATTGAAAAACAGCAACAACCTCAACATTGAAAAACACCAACAAATTCAACAACAACTTCAACATTGAAAATCACCAACAAATTCAACAAAAACCTCGACATTGAAAAACACCGTCAAATTCAACAACAACCTCAACATTGAAAATCACCAACAACCTCAAAATTGAAAAACACCAGCAAATTCAACAACAACTTCAACATTGAAAAACAACAACAACCTCAACATTGAAAAACACCAACAAATTCAACAACAACCTCAACATTGAAAAACAACAGCAACCTCAACATTGAAAAACACCAGCAAATTCAACAACAACTTCAACATTGAAAAACACCAACAAATTCAACAACAACCTCGAAATTGAAAAACACCAACAAATTCAACAACAACCTCAACATTGAAAAACAACAACAACCTCAACATTGAAAAACACCAACAAATTCAACAACAACCTCAACATTGAAAAACAACAACAACCTCAACATTGAAAAACACCAACAAATTCAACAACAAGCTCAACATTGAAAAACACCAACAAATTCAACAACAACCTCAGCATTGTAAAACAACAACAACCTCAACATTGAAAAACACCAACAAATTCAACAAAAACCTCAACATTGAAAAACAACAACAACCTCAACATTGAAAAACACCAACAAATTCAACAACAACTTCAACATTGAAAAACAACAAGAAATTCACCAACAACCTCGAAATTGAAAAACGCCAACAAATTCAACAACAACCTCAACATTGAAAAACAACAACGACCTAAACATTGAAAAACACCAACAAATTCAATAACAACCTCAACATTGAAAAACAACAACAACCTCAACATTGAAAAACACCAACAAATTAAACAACAACCTCAACATTTAAAAACACCAACAAATTCAACAACAACCTCAACATTGCAAAACAACAACAATCTAAACATTGAAAAACACCAACAAATTCAACAACAACCTCAACATTGAAAAACAGCAACAACCTCAACATTGAAAAACACCAACAAATTCAACAACAACTTCAACATTGAAAAACACCAACAAATTCAGCAACAACCTCGACATTGAAAAACACCATCAAATTCAACAACAACCTCAACATTGAAAAACACCAACAAATTAAACAAAAACCTCAACATTGAAAACACCAACAAATTCAACAACAACCTCAACATTGAAAAACAACAACAACCTCAACATTGAAAAACATCAAGAAATTCAACAACGACTTCAACATTGAAAAACACCAACAAATTCAACAACAACCTCAACATTGAACAACAACAACAACCTCAACATTGAAAAACACCAACAAATTCAACAACAACCTCAACATTGAAAAACAACAAAAACCTCAACATTGAAAAACACCAACAAATTCAACACAACCTCAACATTGAAAAACACCAACAAATTCAACAACAAACTCAGCATTGAAAAACAACAACAACCTCAACATTGAAAAACACCAAAAAATTCAACAACAACCTCAACATTGAAAAACAACAACAACCTCAACATTGAAAAACACCAACAAATTCAACAAAAACTTCAACATTGAAAAACAGCAACAAATTCAACAACAACCTCGAAATTGAAAAACACCAACAAATTCAACAACAACTTCAACATTGAAAAACACCAACAAATTCAACAAAAACCTCGACATTGAAAAACACCATCAAATTCAACAACAACCTCAACATTGAAAATCACCAACAACCTCAAAATTGAAAAAACACCAACAAATTCAACAACAACCTCAACATTGAAAAACAACAACAACCTCAACATTGAAAAACACCAACAAATTCAACAACAACCTCAACATTGAAAAACAACAACAACCTCAACATTGAAAAACACCAACAAATTCAACAACAACCTCAACATTGAAAAACACCAACAAATTCACCAACAACCTCGAAATTGAAAAACGCCAACAAATTCAACAACAACCTCAACATTGAAAAACAACAACAACCTAAACATTGAAAAACACCAACAAATTCAACAACAACCTCAACATTGAAAAACAACAACAACCTCAACATTGAAAAACACCAACAATTTCAACAACATCCTCAACATTTAAAAACACCAACAAATTCAACAACAACCTCAACATCGAAAAACAACAACAATCTCAACATTGAAAAGCACCAACAAATTCAACAACAACCTCAACATTGAAAAACAGCAACAACCTCAACATTGAAAAACACCAACAAATTCAACAACAACTTCAACATTGAAAAACACCAACAAATTCAGCAACAACCTCGACATTGAAAAACACCATCAAATTCAACAACAACCTCAACATTGCAAAACACCAACAAATTGAACAAAAACCTCAACATTGAAAACACCAACAAATTCAACAACAACCTCAGCATTTAAAAACGCCAACAAATTCAACAACAACATCAACATTGAAAACAACAACCTCAACATTGAAAAACACCAACAAATTCAACAAAAAATTCAACATTGAAAAACACCAACAAATTCAACAACAACCCCGACATTGAAAAACAACAACAAATTCAACAACAACCACAACTTTGAAAAACAACAACAACCTCATCATGGAAAAACACCAACAAATTCAACAACAACCTCAACATTGAAAAACAACAACATCCTCAAAATTGAAAAACACCAACAAATTCGACAACAACCCCAACATTTAAAAACAACAACAACTTCAACATTGAAAAACACCAACAAATTCAGCAACAACCTCAACATTGAAAAACACCAACAAATTCAACAACAACCTCAACATTGAAAAACACCAACAAACTCAACAACAACCTCAACATTGAAAAACAACAACAACCTCAACATTGAAAAACACCAACAAATTCAACAACAACCTCAACATTGAAAAACACCAACAAATTCAACAACAACCTCAACATTGAAAAACACCAACTAATTCAACAACAACGTCAACATTTAAAAACAACAACAACCTCAACATTGAAAAACACCAACAAATTCAACAACAACCTCAACATTGAAAAACACCAACAAACTCAACAACAACCTCAACATTGAAAAACAACAACAACCTCAACATTGAAAAACACCAACAAACTCAACAACAACCTCAACTTTTAAAAACACCAACAAATTCAACAACAAACTCAAGATTGAAAAACACCAACAAATTCAACAACCTCAACATTGAAAAACAACAACAACCTCAACATTGAAAAACACCAACAAATTCGACAACAACCCCAACATTGAAAAACAACAACCTCAACATTGAAAAACACCAGCAAACTCAACAACAACCTCAACATTGAAAAACAACAACAACCTCAACATTGAAAAAGACCAACAAATTCAACAACAACCTCAACGTTGAAAAACACCAACAAATTCAACAACAAACTCAACATTGAAAAACACCATCAAATTCAACAACAACCTCAACATTGAAAAACACCAAGAACCTCAAAATTGAAAAAACACCAACAAATTCAACAACAACCTCAACATTTAAAAACAACAACACCCTCAACATTGAAAAACACCAACAAATTCAACAACAACCTCAACATTGAAAAACACCAACAAATTCAACAACAACCTCAACATTGAAAAACACCAACAAACTCAACAACAACCTCAACATTGAAAAACAACAACAACCTCAACATTGAAAAAAATCAACAAATTCAACAACAACCTCAACTTTTAAAAACACCAACAAATTCAACAACAAACTCAAGATTGAAAAACACCAACAAATTCAACAACCTCAACATTGAAAAACAACAACAACCTCAACATTGAAAAACACCAACAAATTCAACAACAACCTCAACATTGAAAAACACCAACAAATTCAACAACAACCTCAACATTGAAAAACAACAACAACCTCAACATTGAAAAACACCAACAAATTCAACAACAACCTCAACATTGAAAAACAACAACAACCTCAACATTGAAAAACACCAACAAATTCAACAACAACCTCAACATTGAAAAACAACAACAAACTCAACATTGAAAAACACCAACAAATTCAACAACAACCTCAACATTGAAAAACAACAACAACCACAACATTGAAAAACACCAACAAATTCAACAACAACCTCAACATTGAAAAACACCAACAAATTCAACAACAACCTCAACATTGAAAAACAACAACAATCTCAACATTGAAAAACACCAACAAATTCAACAACAACCTCAACATTGAAAAACGCCAACAAATTCAACAACAACCTCAGCATCGAAAAACAACAACCTCAACATTGAAAAACACGAACAAATTCAACAACAACCTCAACATTGAAAAACAACAACAACCTCAACATTGAAAAACACCAACAAATTCAACAAAAACTTCAACATTGAAAAACACCAACAAATTCAACAACAACCTCGAAATTGAAAAACACCAACAAATTCAACAACAACTTCAACATTGAAAAACACCAACAAATTCAACAAAAACCTCGACATTGAAAAACACCATCAAATTCAACAACAACCTCAACATTGAAAATCACCAACAACCTCAAAATTGAAAAAACACCAACAAATTCAACAACAACCTCAACATTGAAAAACAACAACAACCTCAACATTGAAAAACACCAACAAATTCAACAACAACCTCAACATTGAAAAACAACAACAACCTCAACATTGAAAAACACCAACAAATTCAACAACAACCTCAACATTGAAAAACACCAACAAATTCACCAACAACCTCGAAATTGAAAAACGCCAACAAATTCAACAACAACCTCAACATTGAAAAACAACAACAACCTAAACATTGAAAAACACCAACAAATTCAACAACAACCTCAACATTGAAAAACAACAACAACCTCAACATTGAAAAACACCAACAATTTCAACAACATCCTCAACATTTAAAAAAACCAACAAATTCAACAACAACCTCAACATTGAAAAACAACAACAATCTCAACATTGAAAAACACCAACAAATTCAACAACAACCTCAACATTGAAAAACAGCAACAACCTCAACATTGAAAAACACCAACAAATTCAACAACAACTTCAACATTGAAAAACACCAACAAATTCAGCAACAACCTCGACATTGAAAAACACCATCAAATTCAACAACAACCTCAACATTGAAAAACACCAACAAATTGAACAAAAACCTCAACATTGAAAACACCAACAAATTCAACAACAACCTCAGCATTTAAAAACGCCAACTAATTCAACAACAACATCAACATTGAAAACAACAACCTCAACATTGAAAAACACCAACAAATTCAACAAAAAATTCAACATTGAAAAACACCAACAAATTCAACAACAACCCCGACATTGAAAAACAACAACAAATTCAACAACAACCTCAACTTTGAAAAACAACAACAACCTCATCATGGAAAAACACCAACAAATTCAACAACAACCTCAACATTGAAAAACAACAACATCCTCAAAATTGAAAAACACCAACAAATTCGACAACAACCCCAACATTTAAAAACAACAACAACTTCAACATTGAAAAACACCAACAAATTCAACAACAACCTCAACATTGAAAAACACCAACAAATTCAACAACAACCTCAACATTGAAAAACACCAACAAATTCAACAACAACCTCAACATTGAAAAACAACAACAACCTCAACATTGAAAAACACCAACAAATTCAACAACAACCTCAACATTGAAAAACACCAACAAATTCAACAACAACCTCAACATTGAAAAACACCAACAAACTCAACAACAACCTCAACAATGAAAAACAACAACAACCTCAACATTGAAAAACACCAACAAATTCAACAACAACCTCAACATTGAAAAACACCAACAAACTCAACAACAACCTCAACATTGAAAAACAACAACAACCTCAACTTTGAAAAACACCAACAAATTCAACAACAACCTCAACTTTTAAAAACACCAACAAATTCAACAACAAACTCAAGATTGAAAAACACCAACAAATTCAACAACCTCAACATTGAACAACAACAACAACCTCAACATTGAAAAACACCAACAAATTCGACAACAACCCCAACATTGAAAAACAACAACACCCTCAACATTGAAAAACACCAACAAACTCAACAACAACCTCAACATTGAAAAACAACAACAACCTCAACATTGAAAAAGACCAACAAATTCAACAACAACCTCAACTTTGAAAAACACCAACAAATTCAACAACAAACTCAACATTGAAAAACACCATCAAATTCAACAACAACCTCAACATTGAAAAACAACAACAACCTCAACATTGAAAAAAATCAACCAATTCAACAACAACCTCAACTTTTAAAAACACCAACAAATTCAACAACAAACTCAAGATTGAAAAACACCAACAAATTCAACAACCTCAACATTGAAAAACAACAACAACCTCAACATTGAAAAACACCAACAAATTCAACAACAACCTCAACATTGAAAAACACCAACAAATTCAACAACAACCTCAACATTGAAAAACAACAACAACCTCAACATTGAAAAACACCAACAAATTCAACAACAACCTCAACATTGAAAAACAACAACAACCTCAACATTGAAAAACACCAACAAATTCAACAACAACCTCAACATTGAAAAACAACAACAAACTCAACATTGAAAAACACCAACAAATTCAACAACAACCTCAACATTGAAAAACAACAACAACCACAACATTGAAAAACACCAACAAATTCAACAACAACCTCAACATTGAAAAACACCAACAAATTCAACAACAACCTCAACATTGAAAAACAACAACAACCTCAACATTGAAAAACACCAACAAATTCAACAACAACCTCAACATTGAAAAACACCAACAAATTCAACAACAACCTCAGCATCGAAAAACAACAACCTCAACATTGAAAAACACCAACAAATTCAACAACAACCTCAACATTGAAAAACAACAACAACCTCAACATTGAAAAACACCAGCAAATTCAACAACAACTTCAACATTGAAAAACACCAACAAATTCAACAACAACCTCGAAATTGAAAAACACCAACAAATTCAACAACAACCTCAACATTGAAAAACAACAACAACCTCAACATTGAATAACACCAACAAATTCAACAACAACCTCAACATTGAAAAACACCAACAAATTCAACAACAACCTCAACATTGAAAAACAACAACAACCTCAACATTGAAAAACACCAACAAATTCAACAACAACCTCAACATTGAAAAACACCAACAAATTCAACAACAACCTCAGCATTGAAAAAGAACAACAACCTCAACATTGAAAAACACCAACAAATTCAACAACAACTTCAACATTGAAAAACACCAACAAATTCACCAACAACCTCGAAATTGAAAAACGCCAACAAATTCAACAACCACCTCAACATTGAAAAACAACACAACCTAAACATTGTAAAACACCAACAAATTCAACAACAACCTCAACATTGAAAAACAACAACAACCTCAACATTGAAAAACACCAACAAATTCAACAACAACCTCAACATTGAAAAACAACAACAATCTCAACATTGAAAAACACCAACAAATTCAACAACAACCTCAACATTTAAAAACACCAACAAATTCAACAACAACTTCAACATTGAAAATCACCAGCAAATTCAACAAAAACCTCGACATTGAAAAACACCGTCAAATTCAACAACAACCTCAACATTGAAAATCACCAACAACCTCAAAATTGAAAAAACACCAACAAATTCAACAACAACCTCAACATTTAAAAACAACAACAACCTCAACATTGAAAAACACCAACAAATTCAACAACAACCTCAACATTGAAAAACACCGAAAAATTCAACAACAACCTCAGCATTGAAAAACAACAACAACCTCAACATTGAAAAACACCAACAAATTCAACAACAACCTCAACATTGAAAAACAACAACAACCTCAACATTGAAAAACACCAGCAAATTCAACAACAACTTCAACATTGAAAAACACCAACAAATTCAACAACAACCTCGAAATTGAAAAACACCAACAAATTCAACAACAACCTCAACATTGAAAAACAACAACAACCTGAACATTGAATAACACCAACAAATTCAACAACAACCTCAACATTGAAAAACAACAACAACCTCAACATTGAAAAACACCAACAAATTCAACAACAACCTCAACATTGAAAAACAACAACAACCTCAACATTGAAAAACACCAACAAATTCAACAACAACCTCAACATTGAAAAACACCAACAAATTCAACAACAACCTCAGCATTGAAAAACAACAACAACCTCAACATTGAAAAACACCAACAAATTCAGCAACAACCTCAACATTGAAAAACAACAACAACCTCAACATTGAAAAATACCAACAAATTCAACAACAACTTCAACATTGAAAAACAACAAGAAATTCACCAACAACCTCGAAATTGAAAAACGCCAACAAATTTAACAACAACATCAACATTGAAAAACAACAACAACCTAAACATTGAAAAACACCAACAAATTCAATAACAACCTCAACATTGAAAAACAACAACAACCTCAACATTGAAAAACACCAACAAATTCAACAACAACCTCAACATTTAAAAACACCAACAAATTCAACAACAACCTCAACATTGAAAAACAACAACAATCTCAACATTGAAAAACAGCAACAACTTCAACAACAACCTCAACATTGAAAAACAGCAACAACCTCAACATTGAAAAACACCAACAAATTCAACAACAACTTCAACATTGAAAAACACCAACAAATTCAGCAACAACCTCGACATTGAAAAACACCATCAAATTCAACAACAACCTCAACATTGAAAAACACCAACAAATTCAACAAAAACCTCAACATTGAAAACACCAACAAATTCAACAACAACCTCAACATTGAAAAACAACAACAACCTCAACATTGAAAAACACCAAGAAATTCAACAACGACTTCAACATTGAAAAACACCAACAAATTCAACAACAACCTCAACATTGAAAAACAACAACAACCTCAACATTGAAAAACACCAACAAATTCAACAACAACTTCAACATTGAAAAACAACAAGAAATTCACCAACAACCTCGAAATTGAAAAACGCCAACAAATTCAACAACAACCTCAACATTGAAAAACAACAACAACCTAAACATTGAAAAACACCAACAAATTCAATAACAACCTCAACATTGAAAAACAACAACAACCTCAACATTGAAAAACACCAACAATTTCAACAACATCCTCAACATTTAAAAACACCAACAAATTCAACAACAACCTCAACATTGAAAAACAACAACAATCTCAACATTGAAAAACACCAAAAAATTCAACAACAACCTCAACATTGAAAAACAGCAACAACCTCAACATTGAAAAACACCAACAAATTCAACAACAACTTCAACATTGAAAAACACCAACAAATTCAGCAACAACCTCGACATTGAAAAACACCATCAAATTCGACAACAACCTCAACATTGAAAAACACCAACAAATTGAACAAAAACCTCAACATTGAAAACACCAACAAATTCAACAACAACCTCAGCATTTAAAAACGCCAACAAATTCAACAACAACATCAACATTGAAAACAACAACCTCAACATTGAAAAACACCAACAAATTCAACAAAAAATTCAACATTGAAAAACACCAACAAATTCAACAACAACCCCGACATTGAAAAACAACAACAAATTCAACAACAACCTCAACTTTGAAAAACAACAACAACCTCATCATGGAAAAACACCAACAAATTCAACAACAACCTCAACATTGAAAAACAACAACATCCTCAAAATTGAAAAACACCAACAAATTCGACAACAACCCCAACATTTAAAAACAACAACAACTTCAAAATTGAAAAACACCAACAAATTCAACAACAACCTCAACATTGAAAAACACCAACAAATTCAACAACAACCTCAACATTGAAAAACACCAACAAACTCAACAACAACCTCAACATTGAAAAACAACAACAACCTCAACATTGAAAAACACCAACAAATTCAACAACATCCTCAACATTGAAAAACACCAACAAATTCAACAACAACCTCAACATTGAAAAACAACAACAACCTCAACATTGAAAAACACCAACAAATTCAACAACAACCTCAACATTGAAAAACACCAACAAACTCAACAACAACCTCAACATTGAAAAACAACAACAACCTCAACATTGAAAAACACCAACAAATTCAACAACAACCTCAACTTTTAAAAACACCAACAAATTCAACAACAAACTCAAGATTGAAAAACACCAACAAATTCAACAACCTCAACATTGAACAACAACAACAACCTCAACATTGAAAAACACCAACAAATTCGACAACAACCCCAACATTGAAAAACAACAACACCCTCAACATTGAAAAACACCAACAAACTCAACAACAACCTCAACATTGAAAAACAACAACAACCTCAACATTGAAAAAGACCAATAAATTCAACAACAACCTCAACGTTGAAAAACACCAACAAATTCAACAACAAACTCAACATTGAAAAACACCATCAAATTCAACAACAACCTCAACATTGAAAAACACCAAGAACCTCAAAATTGAAAAAATACCAACAAATTCAACAACAACCTCAACATTTAAAAACAACAACAACCTCAACATTGAAAAACACCAACAAATTCAACAACAACCTCAACATTGAAAAACACCAACAAATTCAACAACAACCTCAACATTGAAAAACACCAACAAACTCAACAACAACCTCAACATTGAAAAACAACAACAACCTCAACATTGAAAAAAATCAACAAATTCAACAACAACCTCAACTTTTAAAAACACCAACAAATTCAACAACAAACTCAAGATTGAAAAACACCAACAAATTCAACAACCTCAACATTGAAAAACAACAACAACCTCAACATTGAAAAACACCAACAAATTCAACAACAACCTCAACATTGAAAAACACCAACAAATTCAACAACAACCTCAACATTGAAAAACAACAACAACCTCAACATTGAAAAACACCAACAAATTCAACAACAACCTCAACATTGAAAAACAACAACAACCTCAACATTGAAAAACACCAACAAATTCAACAACAACCTCAACATTGAAAAACAACAACAAACTCAACATTGAAAAACACCAACAAATTCAACAACAACCTCAACATTGAAAAACAACAACAACCACAACATTGAAAAACACCAACAAATTCAACAACAACCTCAACATTGAAAAACACCAACAAATTCAACAACAACCTCAACATTGAAAAACAACAACAACCTCAACATTGAAAAACACCAACAAATTCAACAACAACCTCAACATTGAAAAACACCAACAAATTCAACAACAACCTCAGCATCGAAAAACAACAACCTCAACATTGAAAAACACCAACAAATTCAACAACAACCTCAACATTGAAAAACAACAACAACCTCAACATTGAAAAACACCAGCAAATTCAACAACAACTTCAACATTGAAAAACACCAACAAATTCAACAACAACCTCGAAATTGAAAAACACCAACAAATTCAACAACAACCTCAACATTGAAAAACAACAACAACCTCAACATTGAATAACACCAACAAATTCAACAACAACCTCAACATTGAAAAACACCAACAAATTCAACAACAACCTCAACATTGAAAAACAACAACAACCTCAACATTGAAAAACACCAACAAATTCAACAACAACCTCAACATTGAAAAACACCAACAAATTCAACAACAACCTCAGCATTGAAAAAGAACAACAACCTCAACATTGAAAAACACCAACAAATTCAACAACAACTTCAACATTGAAAAACACCAACAAATTCACCAACAACCTCGAAATTGAAAAACGCCAACAAATTCAACAACAACCTCAACATTGAAAAACAACAACAACCTAAACATTGAAAAACACCAACAAATTCAACAACAACCTCAACATTGAAAAACAACAACAACCTCAACATTGAAAAACACCAACAAATTCAACAACAACCTCAACATTTAAAAACACCAACAAATTCAACAACAACCTCAACATTGAAAAACAACAACAATCTCAACATTGAAAAACACCAACAAATTCAACAACAACCTCAACATTTAAAAACACCAACAAATTCAACAACAACTTCAACATTGAAAATCACCAGCAAATTCAACAAAAACCTCGACATTGAAAAACACCGTCAAATTCAACAACAACCTCAACATTGAAAATCACCAACAACCTCAAAATTGAAAAAACACCAACAAATTCAACAACAACCTCAACATTTAAAAACAACAACAACCTCAACATTGAAAAACACCAACAAATTCAACAACAACCTCAACATTGAAAAACACCGAAAAATTCAACAACAACCTCAGCATTGAAAAACAACAACAACCTCAACATTGAAAAACACCAACAAATTCAACAACAACCTCAACATTGAAAAACAACAACAACCTCAACATTGAAAAACACCAGCAAATTCAACAACAACTTCAACATTGAAAAACACCAACAAATTCAACAACAACCTCGAAATTGAAAAACACCAACAAATTCAACAACAACCTCAACATTGAAAAACAACAACAACCTGAACATTGAATAACACCAACAAATTCAACAACAACCTCAACATTGAAAAACAACAACAACCTCAACATTGAAAAACACCAACAAATTCAACAACAACCTCAACATTGAAAAACAACAACAACCTCAACATTGAAAAACACCAACAAATTCAACAACTACATCAACATTGAAAAACACCAACAAATTCAACAACAACCTCAGCATTGAAAAACAACAACAACCTCAACATTGAAAAACACCAACAAATTCAACAACAACCTCAACATTGAAAAACAACAACAACCTCAACATTGAAAAACACCAACAAATTCAACAACAACTTCAACATTGAAAAACAACAAGAAATTCACCAACAACCTCGAAATTGAAAAACGCCAACAAATTCAACAACAACATCAACATTGAAAAACAACAACAACCTAAACATTGAAAAACACCAACAAATTCAATAACAACCTCAACATTGAAAAACAACAACAACCTCAACATTGAAAAACACCAACAAATTCAACAACAACCTCAACATTTAAAAACACCAACAAATTCAACAACAACCTCAACATTGAAAAACAACAACAATCTCAACATTGAAAAACAGCAACAAATTCAACAACAACCTCAACATTGAAAAACAGCAACAACCTCAACATTGAAAAACACCAACAAATTCAACAACAACCTCAACATTGAAAAACAACAACAACCTCAACATTGAAAAACACCAACAAATTCAACAACTACATCAACATTGAAAAACACCAACAAATTCAACAACAACCTCAGCATTGAAAAACAACAACAACCTCAACATTGAAAAACACCAACAAATTCAACAACAACCTCAACATTGAAAAACAACAACAACCTCAACATTGAAAAACACCAACAAATTCAACAACAACTTCAACATTGAAAAACAACAAGAAATTCACCAACAACCTCGAAATTGAAAAACGCCAACAAATTCAACAACAACATCAACATTGAAAAACAACAACAACCTAAACATTGAAAAACACCAACAAATTCAATAACAACCTCAACATTGAAAAACAACAACAACCTCAACATTGAAAAACACCAACAAATTCAACTACAACCTCAACATTTAAAAACACCAACAAATTCAACAACAACCTCAACATTGAAAAACAACAACAATCTCAACATTGAAAAACAGCAACAAATTCAACAACAACCTCAACATTGAAAAACAACAACAACCTCAACATTGAAAAACACCAAGAAATTCAACAACGACTTCAACATTGAAAAACACCAACAAATTCAACAACAACCTCAACATTGAAAAACAACAACAACCTCAACATTGAAAAACACCAACAAATTCAACAACAACTTCAACATTGAAAAACAACAAGAAATTCACCAACAACCTCGAAATTGAAAAACGCCAACAAATTCAACAACAACCTCAACATTGAAAAACAACAACAACCTAAACATTGAAAAACACCAACAAATTCAATAACAACCTCAACATTGAAAAACAACAACAACCTCAACATTGAAAAACACCAACAAATTCAACAACAACCTCAACATTTAAAAACACCAACAAATTCAACAACAACCTCAACATTGAAAAACAACAACAATCTCAACATTGAAAAACAGCAACAAATTCAACAACAACCTCAACATTGAAAAACAGCAACAACCTCAACATTGAAAAACACCAACAAATTCAACAACAACTTCAACATTGAAAAACACCAACAAATTCAGCAACAACCTCGACATTGAAAAACACCATCAAATTCAACAACAACCTCAACATTGAAAAACACCAACAAATTCAACAAAAACCTCAACATTGAAAACACCAACAAATTCAACAACAACCTCAACATTGAAAAACACCAACAAATTCAACAACAACCTCAACATTGAAAAACAACAACAACCACAACATTGAAAAACACCAACAAATTCAACAACAACCTCAACATTGAAAAACACCAACAAATTCAACAACAACCTCAACATTGAAAAACAACAACAACCTCAACATTGAAAAACACCAACAAATTCAACAACAACCTCAACATTGAAAAACACCAACAAATTCAACAACAACCTCAGCATCGAAAAACAACAACCTCAACATTGAAAAACACCAACAAATTCAACAACAACCTCAACATTGAAAAACAACAACAACCTCAACATTGAAAAACACCAGCAAATTCAACAACAACTTCAACATTGAAAAACACCAACAAATTCAACAACAACCTCGAAATTGAAAAACACCAACAAATTCAACAACAACCTCAACATTGAAAAACAACAACAACCTCAACATTGAATAACACCAACAAATTCAACAACAACCTCAACATTGAAAAACACCAACAAATTCAACAACAACCTCAACATTGAAAAACAACAACAACCTCAACATTGAAAAACACCAACAAATTCAACAACAACCTCAACATTGAAAAACACCAACAAATTCAACAACAACCTCAGCATTGAAAAAGAACAACAACCTCAACATTGAAAAACACCAACAAATTCAACAACAACTTCAACATTGAAAAACACCAACAAATTCACCAACAACCTCGAAATTGAAAAACGCCAACAAATTCAACAACAACCTCAACATTGAAAAACAACAACAACCTAAACATTGAAAAACACCAACAAATTCAACAACAACCTCAACATTGAAAAACAACAACAACCTCAACATTGAAAAACACCAACAAATTCAACAACAACCTCAACATTTAAAAACACCAACAAATTCAACAACAACCTCAACATTGAAAAACAACAACAATCTCAACATTGAAAAACACCAACAAATTCAACAACAACCTCAACATTTAAAAACACCAACAAATTCAACAACAACTTCAACATTGAAAATCACCAGCAAATTCAACAAAAACCTCGACATTGAAAAACACCGTCAAATTCAACAACAACCTCAACATTGAAAATCACCAACAACCTCAAAATTGAAAAAACACCAACAAATTCAACAACAACCTCAACATTTAAAAACAACAACAACCTCAACATTGAAAAACACCAACAAATTCAACAACAACCTCAACATTGAAAAACACCGAAAAATTCAACAACAACCTCAGCATTGAAAAACAACAACAACCTCAACATTGAAAAACACCAACAAATTCAACAACAACCTCAACATTGAAAAACAACAACAACCTCAACATTGAAAAACACCAGCAAATTCAACAACAACTTCAACATTGAAAAACACCAACAAATTCAACAACAACCTCGAAATTGAAAAACACCAACAAATTCAACAACAACCTCAACATTGAAAAACAACAACAACCTGAACATTGAATAACACCAACAAATTCAACAACAACCTCAACATTGAAAAACAACAACAACCTCAACATTGAAAAACACCAACAAATTCAACAACAACCTCAACATTGAAAAACAACAACAACCTCAACATTGAAAAACACCAACAAATTCAACAACTACATCAACATTGAAAAACACCAACAAATTCAACAACAACCTCAGCATTGAAAAACAACAACAACCTCAACATTGAAAAACACCAACAAATTCAACAACAACCTCAACATTGAAAAACAACAACAACCTCAACATTGAAAAACACCAACAAATTCAACAACAACTTCAACATTGAAAAACAACAAGAAATTCACCAACAACCTCGAAATTGAAAAACGCCAACAAATTCAACAACAACATCAACATTGAAAAACAACAACAACCTAAACATTGAAAAACACCAACAAATTCAATAACAACCTCAACATTGAAAAACAACAACAACCTCAACATTGAAAAACACCAACAAATTCAACAACAACCTCAACATTTAAAAACACCAACAAATTCAACAACAACCTCAACATTGAAAAACAACAACAATCTCAACATTGAAAAACAGCAACAAATTCAACAACAACCTCAACATTGAAAAACAGCAACAACCTCAACATTGAAAAACACCAACAAATTCAACAACAACCTCAACATTGAAAAACAACAACAACCTCAACATTGAAAAACACCAACAAATTCAACAACTACATCAACATTGAAAAACACCAACAAATTCAACAACAACCTCAGCATTGAAAAACAACAACAACCTCAACATTGAAAAACACCAACAAATTCAACAACAACCTCAACATTGAAAAACAACAACAACCTCAACATTGAAAAACACCAACAAATTCAACAACAACTTCAACATTGAAAAACAACAAGAAATTCACCAACAACCTCGAAATTGAAAAACGCCAACAAATTCAACAACAACATCAACATTGAAAAACAACAACAACCTAAACATTGAAAAACACCAACAAATTCAATAACAACCTCAACATTGAAAAACAACAACAACCTCAACATTGAAAAACACCAACAAATTCAACAACAACCTCAACATTTAAAAACACCAACAAATTCAACAACAACCTCAACATTGAAAAACAACAACAATCTCAACATTGAAAAACAGCAACAAATTCAACAACAACCTCAACATTGAAAAACAACAACAACCTCAACATTGAAAAACACCAAGAAATTCAACAACGACTTCAACATTGAAAAACACCAACAAATTCAACAACAACCTCAACATTGAAAAACAACAACAACCTCAACATTGAAAAACACCAACAAATTCAACAACAACTTCAACATTGAAAAACAACAAGAAATTCACCAACAACCTCGAAATTGAAAAACGCCAACAAATTCAACAACAACCTCAACATTGAAAAACAACAACAACCTAAACATTGAAAAACACCAACAAATTCAATAACAACCTCAACATTGAAAAACAACAACAACCTCAACATTGAAAAACACCAACAAATTCAACAACAACCTCAACATTTAAAAACACCAACAAATTCAACAACAACCTCAACATTGAAAAACAACAACAATCTCAACATTGAAAAACAGCAACAAATTCAACAACAACCTCAACATTGAAAAACAGCAACAACCTCAACATTGAAAAACACCAACAAATTCAACAACAACTTCAACATTGAAAAACACCAACAAATTCAGCAACAACCTCGACATTGAAAAACACCATCAAATTCAACAACAACCTCAACATTGAAAAACACCAACAAATTCAACAAAAACCTCAACATTGAAAACACCAACAAATTCAACAACAACCTCAACATTGAAAAACAGCAACAACCTCAACATTGAAAAACACCAACAAATTCAACAACTACATCAACATTGAAAAACACCAACAAATTCAACAACAACCTCAGCATTGAAAAACAACAACAACCTCAACATTGAAAAACACCAACAAATTCAACAACAACCTCAACATTGAAAAACAACAACAACCTCAACATTGAAAAACACCAACAAATTCAACAACAACTTCAACATTGAAAAACAACAAGAAATTCACCAACAACCTCGAAATTGAAAAACGCCAACAAATTCAACAACAACATCAACATTGAAAAACAACAACAACCTAAACATTGAAAAACACCAACAAATTCAATAACAACCTCAACATTGAAAAACAACAACAACCTCAACATTGAAAAACACCAACAAATTCAACAACAACCTCAACATTTAAAAACACCAACAAATTCAACAACAACCTCAACATTGAAAAACAACAACAATCTCAACATTGAAAAACAGCAACAAATTCAACAACAACCTCAACACTGAAAAACAGCAACAACCTCAACATTGAAAAACACCAACAAATTCAACAACAACCTCAACATTGAAAAACAACAACAACCTCAACATTGAAAAACACCAACAAATTCAACAACTACATCAACATTGAAAAACACCAACAAATTCAACAACAACCTCAGCATTGAAAAACAACAACAACCTCAACATTGAAAAACACCAACAAATTCAACAACAACCTCAACATTGAAAAACAACAACAACCTCAACATTGAAAAACACCAACAAATTCAACAACAACTTCAACATTGAAAAACAACAAGAAATTCACCAACAACCTCGAAATTGAAAAACGCCAACAAATTCAACAACAACATCAACATTGAAAAACAACAACAACCTAAACATTGAAAAACACCAACAAATTCAATAACAACCTCAACATTGAAAAACAACAACAACCTCAACATTGAAAAACACCAACAAATTCAACAACAACCTCAACATTTAAAAACACCAACAAATTCAACAACAACCTCAACATTGAAAAACAACAACAATCTCAACATTGAAAAACAGCAACAAATTCAACAACAACCTCAACATTGAAAAACAACAACAACCTCAACATTGAAAAACACCAAGAAATTCAACAACGACTTCAACATTGAAAAACACCAACAAATTCAACAACAACCTCAACATTGAAAAACAACAACAACCTCAACATTGAAAAACACCAACAAATTCAACAACAACTTCAACATTGAAAAACAACAAGAAATTCACCAACAACCTCGAAATTGAAAAACGCCAACAAATTCAACAACAACCTCAACATTGAAAAACAACAACAACCTAAACATTGAAAAACACCAACAAATTCAATAACAACCTCAACATTGAAAAACAACAACAACCTCAACATTGAAAAACACCAACAAATTCAACAACAACCTCAACATTTAAAAACACCAACAAATTCAACAACAACCTCAACATTGAAAAACAACAACAATCTCAACATTGAAAAACAGCAACAAATTCAACAACAACCTCAACATTGAAAAACAGCAACAACCTCAACATTGAAAAACACCAACAAATTCAACAACAACTTCAACATTGAAAAACACCAACAAATTCAGCAACAACCTCGACATTGAAAAACACCATCAAATTCAACAACAACCTCAACATTGAAAAACACCAACAAATTCAACAAAAACCTCAACATTGAAAACACCAACAAATTCAACAAGAACCTCAACATTGAAAAACAACAACAACCTCAACATTGAAAAACACCAAGAAATTCAACAACGACTTCAACATTGAAAAACACCAACAAATTCAACAACAACCTCAACATTGAAAAACAACAACAACCTCAACATTGAAAAACACCAACAAATTCAACAACAACTTCAACATTGAAAAACAACAAGAAATTCAACAACAACCTCGAAATTGAAAAACGCCAACAAATTCAACAACAACCTCAACATTGAAAAACAACAACAACCTAAACATTGAAAAACACCAACAAATTCAATAACAACCTCAACATTGAAAAACAACAACAACCTCAACATTGAAAAACACCAACAAATTCAACAACAACCTCAACATTTAAAAACACCAACAAATTCAACAACAACCTCAACATTGAAAAACAACAACAATCTCAACATTGAAAAACACCAACAAATTCAACAACAACCTCAACATTGAAAAACAGCAACAACCTCAACATTGAAAAACACCAACAAATTCAACAACAACCTCAACATTGAAAAACACAAACAAATTCAACAACAACCTCAACATTGAAAAACACCAACAAATTCAACAACAACCTCAACATTGAAAAACAAAAACAACCTCAACATTGAAAAACACCAACAAATTCAACAACAACCTCAACATTGAAAAACAACAACAACCTCAACATTGAAAAACACCAACAAATTCAACAACAACTTCAACATTGAAAAACAACAAGAAATTCACCAACAACCTCGAAATTGAAAAACGCCAACAAATTCAACAACAACCTCAACATTGAAAAACAACAACAACCTAAACATTGAAAAACACCAACAAATTCAATAACAACCTCAACATTGAAAAAAAACAACAACCTCAACATTGAAAAACACCAACAAATTCAACAACAACCTCAACATTTAAAAACACCAACAAATTCAACAACAACCTCAACATTGAAAAACAACAACAATCTCAACATTGAAAAACACCAACAAATTCAACAACAACCTCAACATTGAAAAACAGCAACAACCTCAACATTGAAAAACACCAACAAATTCAACAACAACTTCAACATTGAAAAACACAAACAAATTCAGCAACAACCTCGACATTGAAAAACACCATCAAATTCAACAACAACCTCAACATTGAAAAACACCAACAAATTCAACAAAAACCTCAACATTGAAAACACCAACAAATTCAACAACAACCTCAACATTGAAAAACAACAACAAACTCAACATTGAAAAACACCAAGAAATTCAACAACGACTTCAACATTGAAAAACACCAACAAATTCAACAACAACTTCAACATTGAAAAACAACAACAACCTCAACATTGAAAAACACCAACAAATTCAACAACAACCTCAACATTGAAAAACAACAAAAACCTCAACATTGAAAAACACCAACAAATTCAATAACAACCTCAGCATTGAAAAACAACAACAACCTCAACATTGAAAAACACCAACAAATTCAACAACAACCTCAACATTGAAAAACACCAACAAATTCAACAACAACCTCAACATTGAAAAACACCAACAAATTCAACAACAACCTCAACATTGAAAAAAACCAACAAACTCAACAACAACCTCAACATTGAAAAACAACAACAACCTCAACATTGAAAAACACCAACAAATTCAACAACAACCTCAACATTGAAAAACACCAACAAATTCAACAACAACCTCAACATTGAAAAACACCATCAAATTCAACAACAACCTCAACATTGAAAAACCCCAAGAACCTCAAAATTGAAAAAACACCAACAAATTCAACAACAACCTCAACATTTAAAAACAACAACAACCTCAACATTGAAAAACACCAACAAATTCAACAACCTCAACATTGAAAAACACCAACAAATTCAACAACAACCTCAACATTGAAAAACACCAACAAACTCAACAACAACCTCAACATTGAAAAACAACAACAACCTCAACATTGAAAAACATCAACAAATTCAACAACAACCTCAACATTTAAAAACACCAACAAATTCAACAACAAACTCAAGATTGAAAAATACCAACAAATTCAACAACCTCAACATTGAAAAACAACAACAACCTCAACATTGAAAAACACCAACAAATTCAACAACAACCTCAACATTGAAAAACACCAACAAATTCAACAACAACCTCAACATTGAAAAACAACAACAACCTCAACATTGAAAAACACCAACAAATTCAACAACAACCTCAACATTGAAAAACAACAACAAGCTCAACATTGAAAAACACCAACAAATTCAACAACAACCTCAACATTGAAAAACAACAACAAACTCAACATTGAAAAACACCAACAAATTCAACAACAACCTCAACATTGAAAAACACCAACAAATTCAACAACAACCTCAACATTGAAAAACACCAACAAATTCAACAACAACCTCAGCATTGAAAAACAACAACAACCTCAACATTGAAAAACACCAACAAATTCAACAACAACTTCAACATTGAAAAAGACCAACAAATTCACCAACAACCTCGAAATTGAAAAACGCCAACAAATTCAACAACAACCTCAACATTGAAAAACAACAACAACCTAAACATTGAAAAACACCAACAAATTCAACAACAACCTCAACATTGAAAAACAACAACAACCTCAACATTGAAAAACACCAACAAATTCAACAACAACCTCAACAATTAAAAACACCAACAAATTCAACAACAACCTCAACATTGAAAAACAACAACAATCTCAACATTGAAAAACACCAACAAATTCAACAACAACCTCAACATTGAAAAACAGCAACAACCTCAACATTGAAAAACACCAACAAATTCAACAACAACTTCAACATTGAAATTCACCAACAAATTCAACAAAAACCTCGACATTGAAAAACAACGTCAAATTCAACAACAACCTCAACATTGAAAATCACCAACAACCTCAAAATTGAAAAAAATCAACAAATTCAACAACAACCTCAACATTTAAAAACAACAACAACCTCAACATTGAAAAACACCAACAAATTCAACAACAACCTCAACATTGAAAAACACCAACAAATTCAACAACAACCTCAGCATTGAAAAACAACAACAATCTCAACATTGAAAAACACCAACAAATTCAACAACAACCTCAACATTGAAAAACAGCAACAACCTCAACATTGAAAAACACCAACAAATTCAACAACAACTTCAACATTGAAAAACACCAACAAATTCAGCAACAACCTCGACATTGAAAAACACCATCAAATTCAACAAAAACCTCAACATTGAAAAACACCAACAAATTCAACAAAAACCTCAACATTGAAAACACCAACAAATTCAACAACAACCTCAACATTGAAAAACAACAACAACCTCAACATTGAAAAACACCAAGAAATTCAACAACGACTTCAACATTGAAAAACACCAACAAATTCAACAACAATCTCAACATTGAAAAACAACAACAACCTCAACATTGAAAAACACCTTCAAATTCAACAACAACCTCAACATTGAAAAACAACAAAAACCTCAACATTGAAAAACACCAACAAATTCAACAGCAACCTCAACATTGAAAAACACCAACAAATTCAACAACAACCTCAGCATTGAAAAACAACAACAACCTCAACATTGAAAAACACCAACAAATTCAACAACAACCTCTACATTGAAAAACAACAACAACCTCAACATTGAAAAACACCAACAAATTCAACAACAACTTCAACATTGAAAAACAACAAGAAATTCACCAACAACCTCGAAATTGAAAAACGCCAACAAATTCAACAACAACCTCAACATTGAAAAACAACAACAACCTCAACATTGAAAAACACCAACAAATTCAATAACAACCTCAACATTGAAAAACAACAACAACCTCAACATTGAAAAACACCAACAAATTCAACAACAACCTCAACATTTAAAAACACCAACAAATTCAACAACAACCTCAACATTGAAAAACAACAACAATCTCAACATTGAAAAACACCAACAAATTCAACAACAACCTCAACATTGAAAAACAGCAACAACCTCAACATTGAAAAACACCAACAAATTCAACAACAACCTCAACATTGAAAAACACCAACAAATTCAACAACAACCTCAACATTGAAAAACACCAACAAATTCAACAACAACCTCAACATTGAAAAACAACAACAACCTCAACATTGAAAAACACCAACAAATTCAACAACAACCTCAACATTGAAAAACAACAACAACCTCAACATTGAAGAACACCAACAAATTCAACATCAACTTCAACATTGAAAAACAACAAGAAATTCACCAACAACCTCGAAATTGAGAAACGCCAACAAATTCAACAACAACCTCAACATTGAAAAACAACAACAACCTAAACATTGAAAAACACCAACAAATTCAATAACAACCTCAACATTGAAAAACAACAACAACCTCAACATTGAAAAACACCAACAAATTCAACAACAAACTCAACATTTAAAAACGCCAACAAATTCAACAACAACCTCAACATTGAAAAACAACAACAATCTCAACATTGAAAAACACCAACAAATTCAACAACAACCTCAACATTGAAAAACAGCAACAACCTCAACATTGAAAAACACCAACAAATTCAACAACAACTTCAACATTGAAAAACACCAACAAATTCAGCAACAACCTCGACATTGAAAAACACCATCAAATTCAACAACAACCTCAACATTGAAAAACACCAACAAATTCAACAAAAACCTCAACATTGAAAACACCAACAAATACAACAACAACCTCAACATTGAAAAACAACAACAACCTCAACATTGAAAAACACCAAGAAATTCAACAACGACTTCAACATTGAAAAACACCAACAAATTCAACAACAACCTCAACATTGAAAAACAACAACAACCTCAACATTGAAAAACACCAACAAATTCAACAACAACCTCAACATTGAAAAACAACAAAAACCTCAACATTGAAAAACACCAACAAATTCAACACAACCTCAACATTGAAAAACACCAACAAATTCAACAACAACCTCAGCATTGAAAAACAACAACAACCTCAACATTGAAAAACACCAACAAATTCAACAACAACCTCAACATTGAAAAACAACAACAACCTCAACATTGAAAAACACCAACAAATTCAACAACAACCTCAACATTGAAAAACAACAACAACCTCAACATTGAAAAACACCAGCAAATTCAACAACAACTTCAACATTGAAAAACACCAACAAATTCAACAACAACCTCGAAATTGAAAAACACCAACAAATTCAACAACAACCTCAACATTGAAAAACAACAACAACCTCAACATTGAATAACACCAACAAATTCAACAACAACCTCAACATTGAAAAACACCAACAAATTCAACAACAACCTCAACATTGAAAAACAACAACAACCTCAACATTGAAAAACACCAACAAATTCAACAACAACCTCAACATTGAAAAACACCAACAAATTCAACAACAACCTCAGCATTGAAAAAGAACAACAACCTCAACATTGAAAAACACCAACAAATTCAACAACAACTTCAACATTGAAAAACACCAACAAATTCACCAACAACCTCGAAATTGAAAAACGCCAACAAATTCAACAACAACCTCAACATTGAAAAACAACAACAACCTAAACATTGAAAAACACCAACAAATTCAACAACAACCTCAACATTGAAAAACAACAACAACCTCAACATTGAAAAACACCAAAAAATTCAACAACAACCTCAACATTTAAAAACACCAACAAATTCAACAACAACCTCAACATTGAAAAACAACAACAATCTCAACATTGAAAAACACCAACAAATTCAACAACAACCTCAACATTTAAAAACACCAACAAATTCAACAACAACTTCAACATTGAAAATCACCAGCAAATTCAACAAAAACCTCGACATTGAAAAACACCGTCAAATTCAACAACAACCTCAACATTGAAAATCACCAACAACCTCAAAATTGAAAAAACACCAACAAATTCAACAACAACCTCAACATTTAAAAACAACAACAACCTCAACATTGAAAAACACCAACAAATTCAACAACAACCTCAACATTGAAAAACACCGAAAAATTCAACAACAACCTCAGCATTGAAAAACAACAACAACCTCAACATTGAAAAACACCAACAAATTCAACAACAACCTCAACATTGAAAAACAACAACAACCTCAACATTGAAAAACACCAGCAAATTCAACAACAACTTCAACATTGAAAAACACCAACAAATTCAACAACAACCTCGAAATTGAAAAACACCAACAAATTCAACAACAACCTCAACATTGAAAAACAACAACAACCTGAACATTGAATAACACCAACAAATTCAACAACAACCTCAACATTGAAAAACAACAACAACCTCAACATTGAAAAACACCAACAAATTCAACAACAACCTCAACATTGAAAAACAACAACAACCTCAACATTGAAAAACACCAACAAATTCAACAACAACATCAACATTGAAAAACACCAACAAATTCAACAACAATCTCAGCATTGAAAAACAACAACAACCTCAACATTGAAAAACACCAACAAATTCAACAACAACCTCAACATTGAAAAACAACAACAACCTCAACATTGAAAAACACCAACAAATTCAACAACAACTTCAACATTGAAAAACAACAAGAAATTCACCAACAACCTCGAAATTGAAAAACGCCAACAAATTCAACAACAACATCAACATTGAAAAACAACAACAACCTAAACATTGAAAAACACCAACAAATTCAATAACAACCTCAACATTGAAAAACAACAACAACCTCAACATTGAAAAACACCAACAAATTCAACAACAACCTCAACATTTAAAAACACCAACAAATTCAACAACAACCTCAACATTGAAAAACAACAACAATCTCAACATTGAAAAACAGCAACAAATTCAACAACAACCTCAACATTGAAAAACAGCAACAACCTCAACATTGAAAAACACCAACAAATTCAACAACAACTTCAACATTGAAAAACACCAACAAATTCAGCAACAACCTCGACATTGAAAAACACCATCAAATTCAACAACAACCTCAACATTGAAAAACACCAACAAATTCAACAAAAACCTCAACATTGAAAACACCAACAAATTCAACAACAACCTCAACATTGAAAAACAACAACAACCTCAACATTGAAAAACACCAAGAAATTCAACAACGACTTCAACATTGAAAAACACCAACAAATTCAACAACATCCTCAACATTGAAAAACAACAACAACCTCAACATTGAAAAACACCAACAAATTCAACAACAACTTCAACATTGAAAAACAACAAGAAATTCACCAACAACCTCGAAATTGAAAAACGCCAACAAATTCAACAACAACCTCAACATTGAAAAACAACAACAACCTAAACATTGAAAAACACCAACAAATTCAATAACAACCTCAACATTGAAAAACAACAACAACCTCAACATTGAAAAACACCAACAAATTCAACAACAACCTCAACATTTAAAAACACCAACAAATTCAACAACAACCTCAACATTGAAAAACAACAACAATCTCAACATTGAAAAACAGCAACAAATTCAACAACAACCTCAACATTGAAAAACAGCAACAACCTCAACATTGAAAAACACCAACAAATTCAACAACAACTTCAACATTGAAAAACACCAACAAATTCAGCAACAACCTCGACATTGAAAAACACCATCAAATTCAACAACAACCTCAACATTGAAAAACACCAACAAATTCAACAAAAACCTCAACATTGAAAACACCAACAAATTCAACAAGAACCTCAACATTGAAAAACAACAACAACCTCAACATTGAAAAACACCAAGAAATTCAACAACGACTTCAACATTGAAAAACACCAACAAATTCAACAACAACCTCAACATTGAAAAACAACAACAACCTCAACATTGAAAAACACCAACAAATTCAACAACAACCTCAACGTTGAAAAACAACAAGAAATTCACCAACAACCTCGAAATTGAAAAACGCCTACAAATTCAACAACAACCTCAACATTGAAAAACAACAACAACCTAAACATTGAAAAACACCAACAAATTCAATAACAACCTCAACATTGAAAAACAACAACAACCTCAACATTAAAAAACACCAACAAATTCAACAACAACCTCAACATTTAAAAACACCAACAAATTCAACAACAACCTCAACATTGAAAAACAACAACAATCTCAACATTGAAAAACACCAACAAATTCAACAACAACCTCAACATTGAAAAACAGCAACAACCTCAACATTGAAAAACACCAACAAATTCAACAACAACCTCAACATTGAAAAACACAAACAAATTCAACAACAACCTCAACATTGAAAAACACCAACAAATTCAACAACAACCTCAACATTGAAAAACAACAACAACCTCAACATTGAAAAACACCAACAAATTCAACAACAACCTCAACATTGAAAAACAACAACAACCTCAACATTGAAAAACACCAACAAATTCAACAACAACTTCAACATTGAAAAACAACAAGAAATTCACCAACAACCTCGAAATTGAAAAACGCCAACAAATTCAACAACAACCTCAACATTGAAAAACAACAACAACCTAAACATTGAAAAACACCAACAAATTCAATAACAACCTCAACATTGAAAAAAAACAACAACCTCAACATTGAAAAACACCAACAAATTCAACAACAACCTCAACATTTAAAAACACCAACAAATTCAACAACAACCTCAACATTGAAAAACAACAACAATCTCAACATTGAAAAACACCAACAAATTCAACAACAACCTCAACATTGAAAAACAGCAACAACCTCAACATTGAAAAACACCAACAAATTCAACAACAACTTCAACATTGAAAAACACAAACAAATTCAGCAACAACCTCGACATTGAAAAACACCATCAAATTCAACAACAACCTCAACATTGAAAAACACCAACAAATTCAACAAAAACCTCAACATTGAAAACACCAACAAATTCAACAACAACCTCAACATTGAAAAACAACAACAAACTCAACATTGAAAAACACCAAGAAATTCAACAACGACTTCAACATTGAAAAACACCAACAAATTCAACAACAACTTCAACATTGAAAAACAACAACAACCTCAACATTGAAAAACACCAACAAATTCAACAACAACCTCAACATTGAAAAGCAACAAAAACCTCAACATTGAAAAACACCAACAAATTCAATAACAACCTCAGCATTGAAAAACAACAACAACCTCAACATTGAAAAACACCAACAAATTCAACAACAACCTCAACATTGAAAAACACCAACAAATTCAACAACAACCTCAACATTGAAAAACACCAACAAATTAAACAACAACCTCAACATTGAAAAAAACCAACAAACTCAACAACAACCTCAACATTGAAAAACAACAACAACCTCAACATTGAAAAACACCAACAAATTCAACAACAACCTCAACATTGAAAAACACCAACAAATTCAACAACAACCTCAACATTGAAAAACACCATCAAATTCAACAACAACCTCAACATTGAAAAACCCCAAGAACCTCAAAATTGAAAAAACACCAACAAATTCAACAACAACCTCAACATTTAAAAACAACAACAACCTCAACATTGAAAAACACCAACAAATTCAACAACCTCAACATTGAAAAACACCAACAAATTCAACAACAACCTCAACATTGAAAAACACCAACAAACTCAACAACAACCTCAACATTGAAAAACAACAACAACCTCAACATTGAAAAACATCAACAAATTCAACAACAACCTCAACTTTTAAAAACACCAACAAATTCAACAACAAACTCAAGATTGAAAAATACCAACAAATTCAACAACCTCAACATTGAAAAACAACAACAACCTCAACATTGAAAAACACCAACAAATTCAACAACAACCTCAACATTGAAAAACACCAACAAATTCAACAACAACCTCAACATTGAAAAACAACAACAACCTCAACATTGAAAAACACCAACAAATTCAACAAGAACCTCAACATTGAAAAACAACAACAAGCTCAACATTGAAAAACACCAACAAATTCAACAACAACCTCAACATTGAAAAACAACAACAAACTCAACATTGAAAAACACCAACAAATTCAACAACAACCTCAACATTGAAAAACACCAACAAATTCAACAACAACCTCAACATTGAAAAACACCAACAAATTCAACAACAACCTCAGCATTGAAAAACAACAACAACCTCAACATTGAAAAACACCAACAAATTCAACAACAACTTCAACATTGAAAAAGACCAACAAATTCACCAACAACCTCGAAATTGAAAAACGCCAACAAATTCAACAACAACCTCAACATTGAAAAACAACAACAACCTAAACATTGAAAAACACCAACAAATTCAACAACAACCTCAACATTGAAAAACAACAACAACCTCAACATTGAAAAACACCAACAAATTCAACAACAACCTCAACAATTAAAAACACCAACAAATTCAACAACAACCTCAACATTGAAAAACAACAACAATCTCAACATTGAAAAACACCAACAAATTCAACAACAACCTCAACATTGAAAAACAGCAACAACCTCAACATTGAAAAACACCAACAAATTCAACAACAACTTCAACATTGAAAATCACCAACAAATTCAACAAAAACCTCGACATTGAAAAACACCGTCAAATTCAACAACAACCTCAACATTGAAAATCACCAACAACCTCAAAATTGAAAAAAATCAACAAATTCAACAACAACCTCAACATTTAAAAACAACAACAACCTCAACATTGAAAAACACCAACAAATTCAACAACAACCTCAACATTGAAAAACACCAACAAATTCAACAACAACCTCAGCATTGAAAAACAACAACAATCTCAACATTGAAAAACACCAACAAATTCAACAACAACCTCAACATTGAAAAACAGCAACAACCTCAACATTGAAAAACACCAACAAATTCAACAACAACTTCAACATTGAAAAACACCAACAAATTCAGCAACAACCTCGACATTGAAAAACACCATCAAATTCAACAAAAACCTCAACATTGAAAAACACCAACAAATTCAACAAAAACCTCAACATTGAAAACACCAACAAATTCAACAACAACCTCAACATTGAAAAACAACAACAACCTCAACATTGAAAAACACCAAGAAATTCAACAACGACTTCAACATTGAAAAACACCAACAAATTCAACAACAATCTCAACATTGAAAAACAACAACAACCTCAACATTGAAAAACACCTTCAAATTCAACAACAACCTCAACATTGAAAAACAACAAAAACCTCAACATTGAAAAACACCAACAAATTCAACAGCAACCTCAACATTGAAAAACACCAACAAATTCAACAACAACCTCAGCATTGAAAAACAACAACAACCTCAACATTGAAAAACACCAACAAATTCAACAACAACCTCTACATTGAAAAACAACAACAACCTCAACATTGAAAAACACCAACAAATTCAACAACAACTTCAACATTGAAAAACAACAAGAAATTCACCAACAACCTCGAAATTGAAAAACGCCAACAAATTCAACAACAACCTCAACATTGAAAAACAACAACAACCTCAACATTGAAAAACACCAACAAATTCAATAACAACCTCAACATTGAAAAACAACAACAACCTCAACATTGAAAAACACCAACAAATTCAACAACAACCTCAACATTTAAAAACACCAACAAATTCAACAACAACCTCAACATTGAAAAACAACAACAATCTCAACATTGAAAAACACCAACAAATTCAACAACAACCTCAACATTGAAAAACAGCAACAACCTCAACATTGAAAAACACCAACAAATTCAACAACAACCTCAACATTGAAAAACACCAACAAATTCAACAACAACCTCAACATTGAAAAACACCAACAAATTCAACAACAACCTCAACATTGAAAAACAACAACAACCTCAACATTGAAAAACACCAACAAATTCAACAACAACCTCAACATTGAAAAACAACAACAACCTCAACATTGAAGAACACCAACATCAACTTCAACATTGAAAAACAACAAGAAATTCACCAACAACCTCGAAATTGAGAAACGCCAACAAATTCAACAACAACCTCAACATTGAAAAACAACAACAACCTAAACATTGAAAAACACCAACAAATTCAATAACAACCTCAACATTGAAAAACAACAACAACCTCAACATTGAAAAACACCAACAAATTCAACAACAAACTCAACATTTAAAAACGCCAACAAATTCAACAACAACCTCAACATTGAAAAACAACAACAATCTCAACATTGAAAAACACCAACAAATTCAACAACAACCTCAACATTGAAAAACAGCAACAACCTCAACATTGAAAAAACACCAACAAATTCAACAACAACTTCAACATTGAAAAACACCAACAAATTCAGCAACAACCTCGACATTAAAAAACACCATCAAATTCAACAACAACCTCAACATTGAAAAACACCAACAAATTCAACAAAAACCTCAACATTGAAAACACCAACAAATTCAACAACAACCTCAACATTGAAAAACAACAACAACCTCAACATTGAAAAACACCAAGAAATTCAACAACGACTTCAACATGAAAAACACCAACAAATTCACAACAACCTCAACATTGAAAAACAACAACAACCTCAACATTGAAAAACACCAACAAATTCAACAACAACCTCAACATTGAAAAACAACAAAAACCTCAACATTGAAAAACACCAACAAATTCAACACAACCTCAACATTGAAAAACACCAACAAATTCAACAACAACCTCAGCATTGAAAAACAACAACAACCTCAACATTGAAAAACACCAACAAATTCAACAACAACCTCAACATTGAAAAACAACAACAACCTCAACATTGAAAAACACCAACAAATTCAACAACAACTTCAACATTGAAAAACAACAAGAAATTCACCAACAACCTCGAAATTGAAAAACGCCAACAAATTCAACAACAACCTCAACATTGAAAAACAACAACAACCTAAACATTGAAAAACACCAACAAATTCAATAACAACCTCAACATTGAAAAACAACAACAACCTCAACATTGAAAAACACCCAACAAATTCAACAACAACCTCAACATTTAAAAACACCAACAAATTCAACAACAACCTCAACATTGAAAAACAACAACAATCTCAACATTGAAAAACACCAACAAATTCAACAACAACCTCAACATTGAAAAAACAGCAACAACCTCAACATTGAAAAACACCAACAAATTCAACAACAACTTCAACATTGAAAAACACCAACAAATTCAGCAACAACCTCGACATTGAAAAACACCATCAAATTCAACAACAACCTCAACATTGAAAAACACCAACAAATTCAACAAAAACCTCAACATTGAAAACACCAACAAATTCAACAACAACCTCAACATTGAAAAACAACAACAACCTCAACATTGAAAAACACCAAGAAATTCAACAACGACTTCAACATTGAAAAACACCAACAAATTCAACAACAACCTCAAAATTGAAAAACAACAACAACCTCAACATTGAAAAACACCAACAAATTCAACAACAACCTCAACATTGAAAAACAACAACAACCTCAACATTGAAAAACACCAAGAAATTCAACAACGACTTCAACATTGAAAAACACCAACAAATTCAACAACAACCTCAACATTGAAAAACAACAACAACCTCAACATTGAAAAACACCAACAAATTCAACAACAACTTCAACATTGAAAAACAACAAGAAATTCACCAACAACCTCGAAATTGAAAAACGCCAACAAATTCAACAACAACCTCAACATTGAAAACAACAACAACCTAAACATTGAAAAAACACCAACAAATTCAATAACAACCTCAACATTGAAAAACAACAACAACCTCAACATTGAAAAAACACCAACAAATTCAACAACAACCTCAACATTTAAAAACACCAACAAATTCAACAACAACCTCAACATTGAAAAACAACAACAATCTCAACATTGAAAAACACCAACAAATTCAACAACAACCTCAACATTGAAAAACAGCAACAACCTCAACATTGAAAAACACCAACAAATTCAACAACAACCTCAACATTGAAAAACACAAACAAATTCAACAACAACCTCAACATTGAAAAACACCAACAAATTCAACAACAACCTCAACATTGAAAAACAACAACAACCTCAACATTGAAAACACCAACAAATTCAACAACAACCTCAACATTGAAAAACAACAACAACCTCAACATTGAAAAACACCAACAAATTCAACAACAACTTCAACATTGAAAAACAACAAGAAATTCACCAACAACCTCGAAATTGAAAAAACGCCAACAAATTCAACAACAACCTCAACATTGAAAAACAACAACAACCTAAACATTGAAAAACACCAACAAATTCAATAACAACCTCAACATTGAAAAACAACAACAACCTCAACATTGAAAAACACCAACAAATTCAACAACAACCTCAACATTTAAAAACACCAACAAATTCAACAACAACCTCAACATTGAAAAAACAACAACAATCTCAACATTGAAAAACACCAACAAATTCAACAACAACCTCAACATTGAAAAACAGCAACAACCTCAACATTGAAAAACACCAACAAATTCAACAACAACTTCAACATTGAAAAACACAAACAAATTCAGCAACAACCTCGACATTGAAAAACACCATCAAATTCAACAACAACCTCAACATTGAAAAACACCAACAAATTCAACAAAAACCTCAACATTGAAAACACCAAACAAATTCAACAACAACCTCAACATTGAAAAACAACAACAAACTCAACATTGAAAAACACCAAGAAATTCAACAACGACTTCAACATTGAAAAACACCACAAATTCAACAACAACTTCAACATTGAAAAACAACAACAACCTCAACATTGAAAAACACCAACAAATTCAACAACAACCTCAACATTGAAAAACAACAAAAACCTCAACATTGAAAAACACCAACAAATTCAATAACAACCTCAGCATTGAAAAACAACAACAACCTCAACATTGAAAACACCAACAAATTCAACAACAACCTCAACATTGAAAAAACACCAACAAATTCAACAACAACCTCAACATTGAAAAACACCAACAAATTCAACAACAACCTCAACATTGAAAAACACCAACAAACTCAACAACAACCTCAACATTGAAAAACAACAACAACCTCAACATTGAAAAACACCAACAAATTCAACAACAACCTCAACATTGAAAAACACCAACAAATTCAACAACAACCTCAACATTGAAAAACACCATCAAATTCAACAACAACCTCAACATTGAAAAAACCCCAAGAACCTCAAAATTGAAAAAACACCAACAAATTCAACAACAACCTCAACATTTAAAAACAACAACAACCTCAACATTGAAAAACACCAACAAATTCAACAACCTCAACATTGAAAAACACCAACAAATTCAACAACAACCTCAACATTGAAAAACACCAACAAACTCAACAACAACCTCAACATTGAAAAACAACAACAACCTCAACATTGAAAAACATCAACAAATTCAACAACAACCTCAACTTTTAAAAACACCAACAAATTCAACAACAAACTCAAGATTGAAAAATACCAACAAATTCAACAACCTCAACATTGAAAAACAACAACAACCTCAACTTTGAAAAACACCAACAAATTCAACAACAACCTCAACATTGAAAAAACACCAACAAATTCAACAACAACCTCAACATTGAAAAACAACAACAACCTCAACATTGAAAAACACCAACAAATTCAACAACAACCTCAACATTGAAAAACAACAACAAGCTCAACATTGAAAAACCACCAACAAATTCAACAACAACCTCAACATTGAAAAACAACAACAAACTCAACATTGAAAAACACCAACAAATTCAACAACAACCTCAACATTGAAAAACACCAACAAATTCAACAACAACCTCAACATTGAAAAACACCAACAAATTCAACAACAACCTCAGCATTGAAAAACAACAACAACCTCAACATTGAAAAACACCAACAAATTCAACAACAACTTCAACATTGAAAAAGACCAACAAATTCACCAACAACCTCGAAATTGAAAAACGCCAACAAATTCAACAACAACCTCAACATTGAAAAACAACAACAACCTAAACATTGAAAAACACCAACAAATTCAACAACAACCTCAACATTGAAAAACAACAACAACCTCAACATTGAAAAACACCAACAAATTCAACAACAACCTCAACAATTAAAAACACCAACAAATTCAACAACAACCTCAACATTGAAAAACAACAACAATCTCAACCATTGAAAAACACCAACAAATTCAACAACAACCTCAACATTGAAAAACAGCAACAACCTCAACATTGAAAAACACCAACAAATTCAACAACAACTTCAACATTGAAAATCACCAACAAATTCAACAAAAACCTCGACATTGAAAAACACCGTCAAATTCAACAACAACCTCAACATTGAAAATCACCAACAACCTCAAAATTGAAAAAAATCAACAAATTCAACAACAACCTCAACATTTAAAAACAACAACAACCTCAACATTGAAAAACACCAACAAATTCAACAACAACCTCAACATTGTAAAACACCAACAAATTCAACAACAACCTCAGCATTGAAAAACAACAACAATCTCAACATTGAAAAACACCCAACAAATTCAACAACAACCTCAACATTGAAAAACAGCAACAACCTCAACATTGAAAAACACCAACAAATTCAACAACAACTTCAACATTGAAAAACACCAACAAATTCAGCAACAACCTCGACATTGAAAAACACCATCAAATTCAACAACAACCTCAATATTGAAAAACACCAACAAATTCAACAAAAACCTCAACATTGAAAACACCAACAAATTCAAACAACAACCTCAACATTGAAAAACAACAACAACCTCAACATTGAAAAACACCAAGAAATTCAACAACGACTTCAACATTGAAAAACACCAACAAATTCAACAACAATCTCAACATTGAAAAACAACAACAACCTCAACATTGAAAAACACCTTCAAATTCAACAACAACCTCAACATTGAAAAACAACAAAAACCTCAACATTGAAAAACACCAACAAATTCAACAGCAACCTCAACATTGAAAAACACCAACAAATTTCAACAACAACCTCAGCATTGAAAAACAACAACAACCTCAACATTGAAAAACACCAACAAATTCAACAACAACCTCTACATTGAAAAACAACAACAACCTCAACATTGAAAAACACCAACAAATTCAACAACAACTTCAACATTGAAAAACAACAAGAAATTCACCAACAACCTCGAAATTGAAAAACGCCAACAAATTCAACAACAACCTCAACATTGAAAAACAACAACAACCTCAACATTGAAAAACACCAACAAATTCAATAACAACCTCAACATTGAAAAACAACAACAACCTCAACATTGAAAAACACCAACAAATTCAACAACAACCTCAACATTTAAAAACACCAACAAATTCAACAACAACCTCAACATTGAAAAACAACAACAATCTCAACATTGAAAAACACAACAAATTCAACAACAACCTCAACATTGAAAAACAGCAACAACCTCAACATTGAAAAACACCAACAAATTCAACAACAACCTCAACATTGAAAAACACCAACAAATTCAACAACAACCTCAACATTGAAAAACACCAACAAATTCAACAACAACCTCAACATGAAAAACAACAACAACCTCAACATTGAAAAACACCAACAAATTCAACAACAACCTCAACATTGAAAAACAACAACAACCTCAACATTGAAGAACACCAACAAATTCAACATCAACTTCAACATTGAAAAACAACAAGAAATTCACCAACAACCTCGAAATTGAGAAACGCCCAACAAATTCAACAACAACCTCAACATTGAAAAACAACAACAACCTAAACATTGAAAAACACCAACAAATTCAATAACAACCTCAACATTGAAAAACAACAACAACCTCAACATTGAAAAACACCAACAAATTCAACAACAAACTCAACATTTAAAAACGCCAACAAATTCAACAACAACCTCAACATTGAAAAACAACAACAATCTCAACATTGAAAAACACCAACAAATTCAACAACAACCTCAACATTGAAAAACAGCAACAACCTCAACATTGAAAAACACCAACAAATTCAACAACAACTTCAACATTGAAAAACACCAACAAATTCAGCAACAACCTCGACATTGAAAAACACCATCAAATACAACAACAACCTCAACATTGAAAAACACCAACAAATTCAACAAAAACCTCAACATTGAAAACACCAACAAATTCAACAACAACCTCAACATTGAAAAACAACAACAACCTCAACATTGAAAAACACCAAGAAATTCAACAACGACTTCAACATTGAAAAACACCAACAAATTCAACAACAACCTCAACATTGAAAAACAACAACAACCTCAACATTGAAAAACACCAACAAATTCAACAACAACCTCAACATTGAAAAACAACAAAAACCTCAACATTGAAAAACACCAACAAATTCAACACAACCTCAACATTGAAAAACACCAACAAATTCAACAACAAACCTCAGCATTGAAAAACAACAACAACCTCAACATTGAAAAACACCAACAAATTCAACAACAACCTCAACATTGAAAAACAACAACAACCTCAACATTGAAAAACACCAACAAATTCAACAACAACTTCAACATTGAAAAACAACAAGAAATTCACCAACAACCTCGAAATTGAAAAACGCCAACAAATTCAACAACAACCTCAACATTGAAAAACAACAACAACCTAAACATTGAAAAACACCAACAAATTCAATAACAACCTCAACATTGAAAAACAACAACAACCTCAACATTGAAAAACACCAACAAATTCAACAACAACCTCAACATTTAAAAACACCAACAAATTCAACAACAACCTCAACATTGAAAAACAACAACAATCTCAACATTGAAAAACACCAACAAATTCAACAACAACCTCAACATTGAAAAACAGCAACAACCTCAACATTGAAAAAACACCAACAAATTCAACAACAACTTCAACATTGAAAAACACCAACAAATTCAGCAACAACCTCGACATTGAAAAACACCATCAAATTCAACAACAACCTCAACATTGAAAACACCAACAAATTCAACAACAACCTCAACATTGAAAAACAACAACAACCTCAACATTGAAAAACACCAAGAAATTCAACAACGACTTCAACATTGAAAAAACACCAACAAATTCAACAAGAACCTCAAAATTGAAAAACAACAACAACCTCAACATTGAAAAACACCAACAAATTCAACAACAACCTCAACATTGAAAAACAACAAAAACCCTCAACATTGAAAAACACCAACAAATTCAACACAACCTCAACATTGAAAAACACCAACAAATTAAACAAAAACCTCAGCTTTGAAAAACAACAACAACCTCAACATTGAAAAACACCAACAAATTCAACAACAACCTCAACATTGAAAAACAACAACAACCTCAACATTGAAAAACACCAACAAATTCAACAACAACCTCAACATTGAAAAACAACAACAAGCTCAACATTGAAAAACACCAACAAATTCAACAACAACCTCAACATTGAAAAACAACAACAAACTCAACATTGAAAACCACCAACAAATTCAACAACAACCTCAACATTGAAAAAACACCAACAAATTCAACAACAACCTCGAAATTGAAAAACACCAACAAATTCAACAACAACCTCAACATTGAAAAACAACAACAACCTCAACATTGAATAAGACCAACAAATTCAACAACAACCTCAACATTGAAAAACAACAACAACCTCAACATTGAAAAACACCAACAAATTCAACAACAACCTCAACATTGAAAAACAACAACAACTTCAACATTGAAAAACACCAACAAATTCAACAACAACCTCAACATTGAAAAACACCAACAAATTCAACAACAACCTCAACATTGAAAAACAACAGCAACCTCAACATTGAAAAACACCAACAAATTCAACAACAACCTCAACATTTAAAAACACCAACAAATTCAACAACAACCCTCAACATTGAAAAACAACAACAATCTCAACATTGAAAAACACCAACAAATTCAACAACAACCTCAACATTGAAAAACAGCAACAACCTCAACATTGAAAAACACCAACAAATTCAACAACAACTTCAACATTGAAAATCACCAACAAATTCAACAAAAACCTCGACATTGAAAAACACCGTCAAATTCAACAACAACCTCAACATTGAAAATCACCAACAACCTCAAAATTGAAAAAACATCAACAAATTGAACAACAACCTCAACATTTAAAAACAACAACAACCTCAACATTGAAAAACACCAACAAATTCAACAACAACCTCAACATTGAAAAATACCAACAAATTCAACAACAACCTCAGCATTGAAAAACACCAACAACCTCAACATTGAAAAACACCAACAAATTCAACAACAACTTCAACATTGATAAACAACAAGAAATTCACCAACAACCTCGAAATTGAAAAACGCCAACAAATTCAACAACAACCTCAACATTGAAAAACAACAACAACCTAAGCATTGAAAAACACCAACAAATTCAATAACAACCTCAACATTGAAAAACAACAACAACCTCAACATTGAAAAACACCAACAAATTCAACAACAACCTCAACATTAAAAACACCAACAAATTCAACAACAACCTCAACATTGAAAAACAACAACAATCTCAACATTGAAAACACCAACAAATTCAACAACAACCTCAACATTGAAAAACAGCAACAACCTCAACATTGAAAAACACCAACAAATTCAACAACAACCTCAACATTGAAAAACAACAACAAATTCAACAACAACCTCAACATTGAAAAACACCACAAATTCAACAACAACCTCAACATTGAAAAACAACAACAACCTCAACATTGAAAAACACCAACAAATTCAACAACAACCTCAACATTGAAAAACAACAACAACCTCAACATTGAAAAACACCAACAAATTCAACAACAACTTCAACATTGAAAAACAACAAGAAATTCACCAACAACCTCGAAATTGAAAACGCCAACAAATTCAACAACAACCTCAACATTGAAAAACAACAACAACCTAAACATTGAAAAACACCAACAAATTCAATAACAACCTCAACATTGAAAAACAACAACAACCTCAACATTGAAAAACACCAACAAATTCAACAACAACCTCAACATTTAAAAACACCAACAAATTCAACAACAACCTCAACATTGAAAAACAACAACAATCTCAACATTGAAAAAACACCAACAAATTCAACAACAACCTCAACATTGAAAAACAGCAACAACCTCAACATTGAAAAACACCAACAAATTCAACAACAACTTCAACATTGAAAAACACCAACAAATTCAGCAACAACCTCGACATTGAAAAACACCATCAAATTCAACCACAACCTCAACATTGAAAAACACCAACAAATTCAACAAAAACCTCAACATTGAAAACACCAACAAATTCAACAACAACCTCAACATTGAAAAACAACAACAACTTCAACATTGAAAAACGCCAAGAAATTCAACAACGACTTCAACATTGAAAAACACCAACAAATTCAACAACAACCTCAACATTGAAAAACAACAACAACCTCAACATTGAAAAACACCAACAAATTCAACAACAACCTCAACATTGAAAAACAACAAAAACCTCAACATTGAAAAACACCAACAAATTCAACACAACCTCTACATTGAAAAACACCAACAAATTCAACAACAACCTCAGCATTGAAAAACAACAACAACCTCAACATTGAAAAACACCAACAAATTCAACAACAACCTCAACATTGAAAAACAACAACAACCTCAACATTGAAAAACACCAACAAATTCAACAAAAACTTCAACATTGAAAAACACCAACAAATTCAACAACAACCTCGAAATTGAAAAACACCAACAAATTCAACAACAACTTCAACATTGAAAAACACCAACAAATTCAACAAAAACCTCGACATTGAAAAAACACCATCAAATTCAACAACAACCTCAACATTGAAAATCACCAACAACCTCAAAATTGAAAAAACACCAACAAATTCAACAGCAACCTCAACATTGAAAAACAACAACAACCTCAACATTGAAAAACACCAACAAATTCAACAACAACCTCAACATTGAAAAACAACAACAACCTCAACATTGAAAAACACCAACAAATTCAACAACAACCTCAACATTGAAAAACACCAACAAATTCACCAACAACCTCGCAATTGAAAAACGCCAACAAATTCAACAACAACCTCAACATTGAAAAAAAACAACAAACTAAACATTGAAAAACACCAACAAATTCAACAACAACCTCAACATTGAAAAACAACAACAACCTCAACATTGAAAAACACCAACAATTTCAACAACATCCTCAACATTTAAAAACACCAACAAATTCAACAACAACCTCAACATTGAAAAACAACAACAATCCCAACATTGAAAAACACCAACAAATTCAACAACAACCTCAACATTGAAAAACAGCAACAACCTCAACATTGAAAAACACCAACAAATTCAACAACAACTTCAACATTGAAAAACACCAACAAATTCAGCAACAACCTCGACATTGAAAAACACCATCAAATTCAACAACAACCTCAACATTGAAAAACACCAACAAATTCAACAAAAACCTCAACATTGAAAACACCAACAAATTCAACAACAACCTCAGCATTTAAAAACGCCAACAAATTCAACAACAACCTCAACATTGAAATACAACAACCTCAACATTGAAAAAGACCAACAAATTCAACAAAAAATTCAACATTGAAAAACACCAACAAATTCAACAACAACCTCAACTTTGAAAAACAACAACAACCTCATCATGGAAAAACACCAACAAATTCAACAACAACCTCAACATTGAAAAACAACAACATCCTCAAAATTCAAAAACACCAACAAATTCGACAACAACCCCAACATTTAAAAAACAACAACAACCTCAACATTGAAAAACACCAACAAATTAAACAACAACCTCAACATTGAAAAACACCAACAAATTCAGCAACAACCTCAACATTGAAAAACACCAACAAACTCAACAACAACCTCAACATTGAAAAAAAAACAACAACCTCAACATTGAAAAACACCAACAACTTCAACAACAACCTCAACATTGAAAAAACACCAACAAATTCAACAACAACCTCAACATTGAAAAACACCATCAAATTCAACAACAACCTCAACATTGAAAAACACCAAGAGCCTCAAAATTGAAAAAACACCAACAAATTCAACAACAACCTCAACATTTAAAAACAACAACAACCTCAACATTGAAAAACACCAACAAATTCAACAACAACCTCAAACATTGAAAAACACCAACAAATTCAACAACAACCTCAACATTGAAAAACACCAACAAACTCAACAACAACCTCCAACATTGAAAAACAACAACAACCTCAACATTGAAAAACATCAACAAATTCAACAACAACCTCAACTTTTAAAAACACCAACAAATTCAACAACAAACTCAAGATTGAAAAACACCAACAAATTCAACAACCTCAACATTGAAAAACAACAGCAACCTCAACATTGAAAAACACCAACAAATTCAACAACAACTCAACATTGAAAAACACCAACAAATTCAACAACAACCTCAACATTGAAAAACAACAACAACCTCAACATTGAAAAACACCAACAAATTCAACAACAACCTCAACATTGAAAAACAACGACAAGCTCAACATTGAAAAACAGCAACAAATTCAACAACAACCTCAACATTGAAAAACAACAACAAACTCAACATTGAAAAACACCAACAAATTCAACAACAACCTCAACATTGAAAAACAACAACAACCACAACATTGAAAAACACCAACAAATTCAACAAAAACCTCAACATTGAAAAACAACAACAACCTGAACATTGAAAAACACCAACAAATTCAACAACAACCTCAACATTGAAAAACACCAACAAATTCAACAACCTCAGCATTGAAATCCAACAACAACCTCAACATTGAAAAACACCAACAAATTCACAACAACCTCAACATTGAAAAACAACAACAACCTCAACATTGAAAAACACCAGCAAATTCAACAACAACTTCAACATTGAAAAACACCAACAAATTCAACAACAACCTCGAAATTGAAAAACACCAACAAATTCAACAACAAGCTCAACATTAAAAAACAACAACAACCTCAACATTGAATAACACCAACAAATTCAACAACAACCTCAACATTGAAAAACAACAACAACCTCAACATTGATAAACACCAACAAATTCAACAACAACCTCAACATTGAAAAACAACAACAACCTCAACAAGGAAAAACACCAACAAATTCAACAACAACCTCAACATTGAAAAACACCAACAAATTCAACAACAACCTCAGCATTGAAAAACAACAACAACCTCAACATTGAAAAACACCAACAAATTCAACAACAACATCAACATTGAGAAACACCAACAAATTCACCAACAACCTCGAAATTGAAAAACGCCAACAAATTCAACAACAACCTCAACATTGAAAAACAACAACAACCTAAACATTGAAAAACACCAACAAATTCAACAACAACCTCAACATTGAAAAACAACAACAACCTCAACATTGAAAAACACCAACAAATTCAACAACAACCTCAACATTTAAAAACACCAACAAATTCAACAACAACCTCAACATTGAAAAACAACAACAATCTCAACATTGAAAAACACCAACAAATTCAACAACAACCTCAACATTGAAAAACAGCAACAACCTCAACATTGAAAAACACCAACAAATTCAACAACAACTTCAACATTGAAAAACACCAACAAATTCAGCAACAACCTCGACATTGAAAAACACCATCAAATTCAACAACAACCTCAACATTGAAAAACACTAACAAATTCAACAAAAACCTCAACATTGAAAACACCAACAAATTCAACAACAACCTCAACATTGAAAAACAACAACAACCTCAACATTGAAAAACACCAAGAAATTCAACAACGACTTCAACATTGAAAAACACCAACAAATTCAACAACAACCTCAACATTGAAAAACAACATCAACCTCAACATTGAAAAACACCAACAAATTCAACAACAACCTCAACATTGAAAAACAACAAAAACCTCAACATTGAAAAACACCAACAAATTCAACACAACCTCAACATTGAAAAACACCAACAAGTTCAACAAACAACCTCAGCATTGAAAAACAACAACAACCTCAACATTGAAAAACACCAACAAATTCAACAACAACCTCAACATTGAAAAACAACAACAACCTCAACATTGAAAAACACCAACAAATTCAACAAAAACTTCAACATTGAAAAACACCAACAAATTCAACAACAACCTCGAAATTGAAAAACACCAACAAATTCAACAACAACTTCAACATTGAAAAAACACCAACAAATTCAACAAAAACCTCGACATTGAAAAACACCATCAAATTCAACAACAACCTCAACATTGAAAATCACCAACAACCTCAAAATTGAAAAAACACCAACAAATTCAACAGCAACCTCAACATTGAAAAACAACAACAACCTCAACATTGAAAAACACCAACAAATTCAACAACAACCTCAACATTGAAAAACAACAACAACCTCAACATTGAAAAACACCAACAAATTCAACAACAACCTCAACATTGAAAAACACCAACAAATTCACCAACAACATCAAAATTGAAAAACGCCAACAAATTCAACAACAACCTCAACATTGAAAAACAACAACAACCTAAACATTGAAAAACACCAACAAATTCAACAACAACCTCAACATTGAAAAACAACAACAACCTCAACATTGAAAAACACCAACAATTTCAACAACATCCTCAACATTTAAAAACACCAACAAATTCAACAACAACCTCAACATTGAAAAACAACAACAATCTCAACATTGAAAAACACCAACAAATTCAACAACAACCTCAACATTGAAAAACAGCAACAACCTCAACATTGAAAAATACCAACAAATTCAACAACAACTTCAACATTGAAAAACACCAACAAATTCAGCAACAACCTCGACATTGAAAAACACCATCAAATTCAACAACAACCTCAACATTGAAAAACACCAACAAATTCAACAAAAACCTCAACATTGAAAACACCAACAAATTCAACAACAACCTCAGCATTTAAAAACGCCAACAAATTCAACAACAACCTCAACATTGAAAAACAACAACCTCAACATTGAAAAACACCAACAAATTCAACAAAAAATTCAACATTGAAAAACACCAACAAATTCAACAACAACCCCGACATTGAAAAACACCAACAAATTCAACAACAACCTCAACTTTGAAAAACAACAACAACCTCATCATGGAAAAACACCAACAAATTCAACAACAACCTCAACATTGAAAAACAACAACATCCTCAAAATTGAAAAACACCAACAAATTCGACAACAACCCCAACATTTAAAAACAACAACAACCTCAACATTGAGAAACACCAACAAATTCAACAACAACCTCAACATTGAAAAACACCAACAAATTCAACAACAACCTCAACATTGAAAAACACCAACAAATTCAACAACAACCTCAACGTTGAAAAACACCAAGAGCCTCAAAATTGAAAAAACACCAACAAATTCAACAACAACCTCAACATTTAAAAACAACAACAACCTCAACATTGAAAAACACCAACAAATTCAACAACAACCTCAACATTGAAAAACACCAACAAATTCAACAACAACCTCAACATTGAAAAACACCAACAAACTCAACAACAACCTCAACATTGAAAAACAAAAACAACCTCAACATTGAAAAACATCAACAAATTCAACAACAACCTCAACTTTTAAAAACACCAACAAATTCAACAACAAACTCAAGATTGAAAAACACCAACAAATTCAACAACCTCAACATTGAAAAACAACAACAACCTCAACATTGAAAAACACCAACAAATTCAACAACAACCTCAACATTGAAAAACACCAACAAATTCAACAACAACCTCAACATTGAAAAACAACAACAACCTCAACATTGAAAAACACCAACAAATTCAACAAAAACCTCAACATTGAAAAACAACGACAAGCTCAACATTGAAAAACAGCAACAAATTCAACAACAACCTCAACATTGAAAAACAACAACAAACTCAACATTGAAAAACACCAACAAATTCAACAACAACCTCAACATTGAAAAACAACAACAACCACAACATTGAAAAACACCAACAAATTCAACAATAACCTCAACATTGAAAAACAACAACAACCTCAACATTGAAAAACACCAACAAATTCAACAACAAGCTCAACATTAAAAAACAACAACCTCAACATTGAATAACACCAACAAATTCAACAACAACCTCAACATTGAAAAACAACAACAACCTCAACATTGAAAAACACCAACAAATTCAACAACAACCTCAACATTGAAAAACAACAACAACCTCAACATTGAAAAACACCAACAAATTCAACAACAACCTCAGCATCGAAAAACAACAACAACCTCAACATTGAAAAACACCAACAAATTCAACAACAACTTCAACATTGAGAAACACCAACAAATTCACCAACAACCTCGAAATTGAAAAACGCCAACAAATTCAACAACAACCTCAACATTGAAAAACAACAACAACATAAACATTGAAAAACACCAACAAATTCAACAACAACCTCAACATTGAAAAACAACAACAACCTCAACATTGAAAAACACCAACAATTCAACAACAACCTCAACATTTAAAAACACCAACAAATTCAACAACAACCTCAACATTGAAAAACAACAACAATCTCAACATTGAAAAACACCAACAAATTCAACAACAACCTCAACATTGAAAAACAGCAACAACCTCAACATTGAAAAACACCAACAAATTCAACATTGAAAAACACCAACAAATTCAACAACAACCTCAACATTGAAAAACAGCAACAACCTCAACATTGAAAAACACCAACAAATTCAACAAAAACCTCGACATTGAAAAACACCATCAAATTCAACAACAACTTCAACATTGAAAAACACCAACAAATTCAACAAAAACCTCGACATTGAAAAACACCATCAAATTCAACAACAACCTCAACATTGACAATCACCAACAACCTCAAAATTGAAAAAAACACCAACAAATTCAACAAGAACCTCAACATTTAAAAACAACAACAACCTCAACATTGAAAAACACCAACAAATTCAACAACAACCTCAACATTGAAAAACACCAACAAATTCAACAACAACCTCAGCATTGAAAAACAACAACAACCTCAACATTGAAAAACACCAACAAATTCAACAACAACCTCAACATTGAAAAACAACAACAACCTCAACATTGAAAAACACCAGCAAATTCAACAACAACTTCAACATTGAAAAACACCAACAAATTCAACAACAACCTCGAAATTGAAAAACACCAACAAATTCAACAACAACCTCAACATTGAAAAACAACAACAACCTGAACATTGAATAAACCAACAAATTCAACAACAACCTCAACATTGAAAAACAACAACAACCTCAACATTGAAAAACACCAACAAATTCAACAACAACCTCAACACGGAAAAACAACAACAACCTCAACATTGAAAAACACCAACAAATTCAACAACATCCTCAACATTGAAAAACACCAACAAATTCAACAACAACCTCAGCATTGAAAAACAACAACAACCTCAACATTGAAAAACACCAACAAATTCAACAACAACCTCAACATTGAAAAACAACAACAACCTCAACATTGAAAAACACCAACAAATTCAACAACAACTTCAACATTGAAAAACAACAAGAAATTCACCAACAACCTCGAAATTGAAAAACGCCAACAAATTCAACAACCTCAACATTGAAAAACAACAACAACCTAAACATTGAAAAACACCAACAAATTCAACAACAACCTCAACATTGAAAAACAACAACAACCTCAACATTGAAAAACACCAACAAATTCAACAACAACCCCAACATTTAAAAACACCAACAAATTCAACAACAACCTCAACATTGAAAAACAACAACAATCTCAACATTGAAAAACACCAACAAATTCAACAACAACCTCAGCATTGAAAAACAACAACAACCTCAACATTGAAAAACACCAACAAATTCAACAACAACCTCAACATTGAAAAACAACAACAATCTCAACATTGAAAAACACCAACAAATTCAACAACAACCTCAACATTGAAAAACAACAACAACCTCAACATTGAAAAAACACCAACAAATTCAACAACAACTTCAACATTGAAAAACAACAAGAAATTCACCAACAACCTCGAAATTGAAAAACGCCAACGAATTCAACAACCTCAACATTGAAAAACAACAACAACCTAAACATTGAAAAACACCAACAAATTCAACAACAACCTCAACATTGAAAAACAACAACAACCTCAACATTGAAAAACACCAACAAATTCAACAACAACCCCAACATTGAAAAACAACAACAATCTCAACATTGAAAAACACCAACAAATTCAACAACAACCTCAGCATTGAAAAACAACAACAACCTCAACATTTAAAAACACCAACAAATTCAACAACAACCTCAACATTGAAAAACAACAACAACCTCAACATTGAAAAACACCAACAAATTCAACAACAACTTCAACATTGAAAAACAACAAGAAATTCACCAACAACCTCGAAATTGAAAAACGCCAACAAATTCAACAACAACCTCAACATTGAAAAACAACAACAACCTAAACATTGAAAAACACCAACAAATTCAATAACAACCTCAACATTGAAAAACAACAACAACCTCAACATTGAAAAACACCAACAAATTCAACAACAACCTCAACATTTAAAAACACCAACAAATTCAACAACAACCTCAACATTGAAAAACAACAACAATCTCAACATTGAAAAACACCAACAAATTCAACAACAACCTCAACATTGAAAAACAGCAACAACCTCAACATTGAAAAACACCAACAAATTCAACAACAACTTCAACATTGAAAAACACCAACAAATTCAGCAACAACCTCGACATTGAAAAACACCATCAAATTCAACAACAACCTCAACATTGAAAAACACCAACAAATTCAACAAAAACCTCAACATTGAAAACACCAACAAATTCAACAACGACCTCAACATTGAAAAACAACAACAACCTCAACATTGAAAAACACCAAGAAATTCAACAACGACTTCAACATTGAAAAACACCAACAAATTCAACAACAACCTCAACATTGAAAAACAACAACAACCTCAACATTGAAAAACACCAACAAATTCAACAACAACCTCAACATTGAAAAACAACAAAAACCTCAACATTGAAAAACACCAACAAATTCAACACAACCTCAACATTGAAAAACACCAACAAATTCAACAACAACCTCAGCATTGAAAAACAACAACAACCTCAACATTGAAAAACACCAACAAATTCAACAACAACCTCAACATTGAAAAACAACAACAACCTCAACATTGAAAAACACCAACAAATTCAACAAAAACTTCAACATTGAAAAACACCAACAAATTCAACAAAAACCTCGAAATTGAAAAACACCAACAAATTCAACAACAACTTCAACATTGAAAAACACCAACAAATTCAACAAAAACCTCGACATTGAAAAACACCATCAAATTCAACAACAACCTCAACATTGAAAATCACCAACAACCTCAAAATTGAAAAAACACCAACAAATTCAACAGCAACCTCAGCATTGAAAAACAACAACAACCTCAACATTGAAAAACACCAACAAATTCAACAACAACCTCAACATTGAAAAACAACAACAACCTCAACATTGAAAAACACCAACAAATTCAACAACAACCTCAACATTGAAAAACACCAACAAATTCACCAACAACCTCGAAATTGAAAAACGCCAACAAATTCAACAACAACCTCAACATTGAAAAACAACAACAACCTAAACATTGAAAAACACCAACAAATTCAACAACAACCTCAACATTGAAAAACAACAACAACCTCAACATTGAAAAACACCAACAATTTCAACAACATCCTCAACATTTAAAAACACCAACAAACTCAACAACAACCTCAACATTGAAAAAAAACAACAACCTCAACATTGAAAAACACCAACAACTTCAACAACAACCTCAACATTGAAAAACACCAACAAATTCAACAACAACCTCAACATAGAAAAACACCATCAAATTCAACAACAACCTCAACATTGAAAAACACCAAGAGCCTCAAAATTGAAAAAACACCAACAAATTCAACAACAACCTCAACATTTAAAAACAACAACAACCTCAACATTGAAAAACACCAACAAATTCAACAACAACCTCAACATTGAAAAACACCAACAAATTCAACAACAACCTCAACATTGAAAAACACCAACAAACTCAACAACAACCTCAACATTGAAAAACAACAACAACCTCAACATTGAAAAACATCAACAAATTCAACAACAACCTCAACTTTTAAAAACACCAACAAATTCAACAACAAACTCAAGATTGAAAAACACCAACAAATTCAACAACCTCAACATTGAAAAACAACAACAACCTCAACATTGAAAAACACCAACAAATTCAACAACAACCTCAACATTGAAAAACACCAACAAATTCAACAACAACCTCAACATTGAAAAACAACAACAACCTCAACATTGAAAAACACCAACAAATTCAACAACAACCTCAACATTGAAAAACAACGACAATCTCAACATTGAAAAACAGCAACAAATTCAACAACAACCTCAACATTGAAAAACAACAACAAACTCAACATTGAAAAACGCCAACAAATTCAACAACAACCTCAACATTGAAAAACAACAACAACCTAAACATTGAAAAACACCAACAAATTCAACAACAACCTCAACATTGAAAAACAACAACAACCTCAACATTGAAAAACACCAACAAATTCAACAACAACCTCAACATTTAAAAACACCAACAAATTCAACAACAACCTCAACATTGAAAAACAACAACAATCTCAACATTGAAAAACACCAACAAATTCAACAACAACCTCTACATTGAAAAACAGCAACAACCTCAACATTGAAAAACACCAACAAAGTCAACAACAACTTCAACATTGAAAAACACCAACAAATTCAACAAAAACCTCGACATTGAAAAACACCATCAAATTCAACAACAACTTCAACATTGAAAAACACCAACAAATTAAACAAAAACCTCGACATTGAAAAACACCATCAAATTCAACAACAACCTCAACATTGAAAATCACCAACAACCTCAAAATTGAAAAAAACACCAACAAATTCAACAAGAACCTCAACATTTAAAAACAACAACAACCTCAACATTGAAAAACACCAACAAATTCAACAACAACCTCAACATTGAAAAACACCAACAAATTCAACAACAACCTCAGCATTGAAAAACAACAACAACCTCAACATTGAAAAACACCAACAAATTCAACAACAACCTCAACATTGAAAAACAACAACAACCTCAACATTGAAAAACACCAGCAAATTCAACAACAACTTCAACATTGAAAAACACCAACAAATTCAACAACAACCTCGAAATTGAAAAACACCAACAAATTCAACAACAACCTCAACATTGAAAAACAACAACAACCTGAACATTGAATAAACCAACAAATTCAACAACAACCTCAACATTGAAAAACAACAACAACCTCAACATTGAAAAACACCAACAAATTCAACAACAACCTCAACACGGAAAAACAACAACAACCTCAACATTGAAAAACACCAACAAATTCAACAACATCCTCAACATTGAAAAACACCAACAAATTCAACAACAACCTCAGCATTGAAAAACAACAACAACCTCAACATTGAAAAACACCAACAAATTCAACAACAACCTCAACATTGAAAAACAACAACAACCTCAACATTGAAAAACACCAACAAATTCAACAACAACTTCAACATTGAAAAACAACAAGAAATTCACCAACAACCTCGAAATTGAAAAACGCCAACAAATTCAACAACCTCAACATTGAAAAACAACAACAACCTAAACATTGAAAAACACCAACAAATTCAACAACAACCTCAACATTGAAAAACAACAACAACCTCAACATTGAAAAACACCAACAAATTCAACAACAACCCCAACATTTAAAAACACCAACAAATTCAACAACAACCTCAACATTGAAAAACAACAACAATCTCAACATTGAAAAACACCAACAAATTCAACAACAACCTCAGCATTGAAAAACAACAACAACCTCAACATTGAAAAACACCAACAAATTCAACAACAACCTCAACATTGAAAAACAACAACAACCTCAACATTGAAAAACACCAGCAAATTCAACAACAACTTCAACATTGAAAAACACCAACAAATTCAACAACAACCTCGAAATTGAAAAAACACCAAGAAATTCAACAACAACCTCAACATTGAAAAACAACAAAAACCTCAACATTGAATAACACCAACAAATTCAACAACAACCTCAACATTGAAAAACAACAGCAACCTCAACATTGAAAAACACCAACAAATTCAACAACAACCTCAACATTGAAAAACAACAACAACCTCAACATTGAAAAACACCAACAAATTCAACAACAACCTCAACATTGAAAAACAACAACAACCTCAACATTGAAAAACACCAACAAATTCAACAACAACCCCAACATTTAAAAACACCAACAAATTCAACAACAACCTCAACATTGAAAAACAACAACAATCTCAACATTCAAAAACACCAACAAATTCAACAACAACCTCAGCATTGAAAAACAACAACAACCTCGAAATTGAAAAACGCCAACAAATTCAACAACAACCTCAACATTGAAAAACAACAACAACCTAAACATTGAAAAACACCAACAAATTCAATAACAACCTCAACATTGAAAAACAACAACAACCTCAACATTGAAAAACACCAACAAATTCAACAACAACCTCAACATTTAAAAACACCAACAAATTCAACAACAACCTCAACATTGAAAAACAACAACAATCTCAACATTGAAAAACACCAACAAATTCAACAACAACCTCAACATTGAAAAACAGCAACAACCTCAACATTGAAAAACACCAACAAATTCAACAACAACTTCAACATTGAAAAACACCAACAAATTCAGCAACAACCTCGACATTGAAAAACACCATCAAATTCAACAACAACCTCAACATTGAAAAACACCAACAAATTCAACAAAAACCTCAACATTGAAAACACAAACAAATTCAACAACAACCTCAACATTGAAAAACAACAACAACCTCAACATTGAAAAACACCAAGAAATTCAACAACGACTTCAACATTGAAAAACACCAACAAATTCAACAACAACCTCAACATTGAAAAACAACAACAACCTCAACATTGAAAAACACCAACAAATTCAACAACAACCTCAACATTGAAAAACAACAAAAACCTCAACATTGAAAAACACCAGCAAATTCAACAACAACTTCAACATTGAAAAACACCAACAAATTCAACAACAACCTCGAAATTGAAAAACACCAAGAAATTCAACAACAACCTCAACATTGAAAAACAACAAAAACCTCAACATTGAATAACACCAACAAATTCAACAACAACCTCAACATTGAAAAACAACAGCAACCTCAACATTGAAAAACACCAACAAATTCAACAACAACCTCAACATTGAAAAACAACAACAACCTCAACATTGAAAAACACCAACAAATTCAACAACAACCTCAACATTGAAAAACAACAACAACCTCAACATTGAAAAACACCAACAAATTCAACAACAACCCCAACATTTAAAAACACCAACAAATTCAACAACAACCTCAACATTGAAAAACAACAACAATCTCAACATTCAAAAACACCAACAAATTCAACAACAACCTCAGCATTGAAAAACAACAACAACCTCGAAATTGAAAAACGCCAACAAATTCAACAACAACCTCAACATTGAAAAACAACAACAACCTAAACATTGAAAAACACCAACAAATTCAATAACAACCTCAACATTGAAAAACAACAACAACCTCAACATTGAAAAACACCAACAAATTCAACAACAACCTCAACATTTAAAAACACCAACAAATTCAACAACAACCTCAACATTGAAAAACAACAACAATCTCAACATTGAAAAACACCAACAAATTCAACAACAACCTCAACATTGAAAAACAGCAACAACCTCAACATTGAAAAACACCAACAAATTCAACAACAACTTCAACATTGAAAAACACCAACAAATTCAGCAACAACCTCGACATTGAAAAACACCATCAAATTCAACAACAACCTCAACATTGAAAAACACCAACAAATTCAACAAAAACCTCAACATTGAAAACACCAACAAATTCAACAACAACCTCAACATTGAAAAACAACAACAACCTCAACATTGAAAAACACCAAGAAATTCAACAACGACTTCAACATTGAAAAACACCAACAAATTCAACAACAACCTCAACATTGAAAAACAACAACAACCTCAACATTGAAAAACACCAACAAATTCAACAACAACCTCAACATTGAAAAACAACAAAAACCTCAACATTGAAAAACACCAACAAATTCAACACAACCTCAACATTGAAAAACACCAACAAATTCAACAACAACCTCAGCATTGAAAAACAACAACAACCTCAACATTGAAAAACACCAACAAATTCAACAACAACCTCAACATTGAAAAACAACAACAACCTCAACATTGAAAAACACCAACAAATTCAACAAAAACTTCAACATTGAAAAACACCAACAAATTCAACAAAAACCTCGAAATTGAAAAACACCAACAAATTCAACAACAACTTCAACATTGAAAAACACCAACAAATTCAACAACAAACTCAAGATTGAAAAACACCAACAAATTCAACAACCTCAACATTGAAAAACAACAACAACCTCAACATTGAAAAACACCAACAAATTCAACAACAACCTCAACATTGAAAAACACCAACAAATTCAACAACAACCTCAACATTGAAAAACAACAACAACCTCAACATTGAAAAACACCAACAAATTCAACAACAACCTCAACATTGAAAAACAACGACAAGCTCAACATTGAAAAACAGCAACAAATTCAACAACAACCTCAACATTGAAAAACAACAACAACCTCAACATTGAAAAACACCAACAAATTCAACAACAACCTCAACATTGAAAAACAACAACAACCTCAACATTGAAAAACACCAACAAATTCAACAACAACTTCAACATTGAAAAACAACAAGAAATTCACCAACAACCTCGAAATTGAAAAACGCCAACAAATTCAACAACAACATCAACATTGAAAAACAACAACAACCTAAACATTGAAAAACACCAACAAATTCAATAACAACCTCAACATTGAAAAACAACAACAACCTCAACATTGAAAAACACCAACAAATTCAACAACAACCTCAACATTTAAAAACACCAACAAATTCAACAACAACCTCAACATTGAAAAACAACAACAATCTCAACATTGAAAAACACCAACAAATTCAACAACAACCTCAACATTGAAAAACAGCAACAACCTCAACATTGAAAAACACCAACAAATTCAACAACAACTTCAACATTGAAAAACACCAACAAATTCAGCAACAACCTCGACATTGAAAAACACCATCAAATTCAACAACAACCTCAACATTGAAAAACACCAACAAATTCAACAAAAACCTCAACATTGAAAACACCAACAAATTCAACAACAACCTCAACATTGAAAAACAACAACAACCTCAACATTGAAAAACACCAAGAAATTCAACAACGACTTCAACATTGAAAAACACCAACAAATTCAACAACAACCTCAACATTGAAAAACAACAACAACCTCAACATTGAAAAACACCAACAAATTCAACAACAACCTCAACATTGAAAAACAACAAAAACCTCAACATTGAAAAACACCAACAAATTCAACACAACCTCAACATTGAAAAACACCAACAAATTCAACAACAACCTCAGCATTGAAAAACAACAACCACCTCAACATTGAAAAACACCAACAAATTCAACAACAACCTCAACATTGAAAAACAACTACAACCTCAACATTGAAAAACACCAACAAATTCAACAAAAACTTCAACATTGAAAAACACCAACAAATTCAACAAAAACCTCGAAATTGAAAAACACCAACAAATTCAACAACAACTTCAACATTGAAAAACACCAACAAATTCAACAAAAACCTCGACATTGAAAAACACCATCAAATTCAACAACAACCTCAACATTGAAAATCACCAACAACCTCAAAATTGAAAAAACACCAACAAATTCAACAGCAACCTCAGCATTGAAAAACAACAACAACCTCAACATTGAAAAACACCAACAAATTCACCAACAACCTCGAAATTGAAAAACGCCAACAAATTCAACAACAACCTCAACATTGAAAAACAACAACAACCTAAACATTGAAAAACACCAACAAATTCAACAACAACCTCAGCATTGAAAAACAACAACAACCTCAACATTGAAAAACACCAACAAATTCAACAACAACCTCAACATTGAAAAACAACAACAACCTCAACATTGAAAAACACCAACAAATTCAACAAAAACTTCAACATTGAAAAACACCAACAAATTCAACAAAAACCTCGAAATTGAAAAACACCAACAAATTCAACAACAACTTCAACATTGAAAAACACCAACAAATTCAACAACAAACTCAAGATTGAAAAACACCAACAAATTCAACAACCTCAACATTGAAAAACAACAACAACCTCAACATTGAAAAACACCAACAAATTCAACAACAACCTCAACATTGAAAAACACCAACAAATTCAACAACAACCTCAACATTGAAAAACAACAACAACCTCAACATTGAAAAACACCAACAAATTCAACAACAACCTCAACATTGAAAAACAACGACAAGCTCAACATTGAAAAACAGCAACAAATTCAACAACAACCTCAACATTGAAAAACAACAACAACCTCAACATTGAAAAACACCAACAAATTCAACAACAACCTCAACATTGAAAAACAACAACAACCTCAACATTGAAAAACACCAACAAATTCAACAACAACTTCAACATTGAAAAACAACAAGAAATTCACCAACAACCTCGAAATTGAAAAACGCCAACAAATTCAACAACAACATCAACATTGAAAAACAACAACAACCTAAACATTGAAAAACACCAACAAATTCAATAACAACCTCAACATTGAAAAACAACAACAACCTCAACATTGAAAAACACCAACAAATTCAACAACAACCTCAACATTTAAAAACACCAACAAATTCAACAACAACCTCAACATTGAAAAACAACAACAATCTCAACATTGAAAAACACCAACAAATTCAACAACAACCTCAACATTGAAAAACAGCAACAACCTCAACATTGAAAAACACCAACAAATTCAACAACAACTTCAACATTGAAAAACACCAACAAATTCAGCAACAACCTCGACATTGAAAAACACCATCAAATTCAACAACAACCTCAACATTGAAAAACACCAACAAATTCAACAAAAACCTCAACATTGAAAACACCAACAAATTCAACAACAACCTCAACATTGAAAAACAACAACAACCTCAACATTGAAAAACACCAAGAAATTCAACAACGACTTCAACATTGAAAAACACCAACAAATTCAACAACAACCTCAACATTGAAAAACAACAACAACCTCAACATTGAAAAACACCAACAAATTCAACAACAACCTCAACATTGAAAAACAACAAAAACCTCAACATTGAAAAACACCAACAAATTCAACACAACCTCAACATTGAAAAACACCAACAAATTCAACAACAACCTCAGCATTGAAAAACAACAACCACCTCAACATTGAAAAACACCAACAAATTCAACAACAACCTCAACATTGAAAAACAACTACAACCTCAACATTGAAAAACACCAACAAATTCAACAAAAACTTCAACATTGAAAAACACCAACAAATTCAACAAAAACCTCGAAATTGAAAAACACCAAAAATTCAACAACAACTTCAACATTGAAAAACACCAACAAATTCAACAAAAACCTCGACATTGAAAAACACCATCAAATTCAACAACAACCTCAACATTGAAAATCACCAACAACCTCAAAATTGAAAAAACACCAACAAATTCAACAGCAACCTCAGCATTGAAAAACAACAACAACCTCAACATTGAAAAACACCAACAAATTCACCAACAACCTCGAAATTGAAAAACGCCAACAAATTCAACAACAACCTCAACATTGAAAAACAACAACAACCTAAACATTGAAAAACACCAACAAATTCAACAACAACCTCAACATTGAAAAACAACAACAACCTCAACATTGAAAAACACCAACAATTTCAACAACATCCTCAACATTTAAAAAACCCAACAAACTCAACAACAACCTCAACATTGAAAAAAAACAACAACCTCAACATTGAAAAACACCAACAACTTCAACAACAACCTCAACATTGAAAAACACCAACAAATTCAACAACAACCTCAACATTGAAAAACACCATCAAATTCAACAACAACCTCAACATTGAAAAACACCAAGAGCCTCAAAATTGAAAAAACACAAACAAATTCAACAACAACCTCAACATTTAAAAACAACAACAACCTCAACATTGAAAAACACCAACTAATTCAACAACAACCTCAACATTGAAAAACACCAACAAATTCAACAACAACCTCAACATTGAAAAACACCAACAAACTCAACAACAACCTCAACATTGAAAAACAACAACAACCTCAACATTGAAAAACATCAACAAATTCAACAACAACCTCAACTTTTAAAAACACCAACAAATTCAACAACAAACTCAAGATTGAAAAACACCAACAAATTCAACAACCTCAACATTGAAAAACAACAACAACCTCAACATTGAAAAACACCAACAAATTCAACATCAAACCTCAACATTGAAAAACACCAACAAATTCAACAACAACCTCAACATTGAAAAACAACAACAACCTCAACATTGAAAAACACCAACAAATTCAACAACAACCTCAACATTGAAAAACAACGACAAGCTCAACATTGAAAAACAGCAACAAATTCAACAACAACCTCAACATTGAAAAACAACAACAAACTCAACATTGAAAAACGCCAACAAATTCAACAACAACCTCAACATTGAAAAACAACAACAACCTAAACATTGAAAAACACCAACAAATTCAACAACAACCTCAACATTGAAAAACAACAACAACCTCAACATTGAAAAACACCAACAAATTCAACAACAACCTCAACATTGAAAAACAACAACAAATTCAACAAAAACCTCAACATTGAAAACACCAACAAATTCAACAACAACCTCAACATTGAAAAACAACAACAACCTCAACATTGAAAAACACCAAGAAATTCAACAACGACTTCAACATTGAAAAACACCAACAAATTCAACAACAACCTCAACATTGAAAAACAACAACAACCTCAACATTGAAAAACACCAACAAATTCAACAACAACCTCAACATTGAAAAACAACAAAAACCTCAACATTGAAAAACACCAACAAATTCAACACAACCTCAACATTGAAAAACACCAACAAATTCAACAACAACCTCAGCATTGAAAAACAACAACAACCTCAACATTGAAAAACACCAACAAATTCAACAACAACCTCAACATTGAAAAACAACAACAACCTCAACATTGAAAAACACCAACAAATTCAACAAAAACTTCAACATTGAAAAACACCAACAAATTCAACAAAAACCTCGAAATTGAAAAACACCAACAAATTCAACAACAACTTCAACATTGAAAAACACCAACAAATTCAACAACAAACTCAAGATTGAAAAACACCAACAAATTCAACAACCTCAACATTGAAAAACAACAACAACCTCAACATTGAAAAACACCAACAAATTCAACAACAACCTCAACATTGAAAAACACCAACAAATTCAACAACAACCTCAACATTGAAAAACAACAACAACCTCAACATTGAAAAACACCAACAAATTCAACAACAACCTCAACATTGAAAAACAACGACAAGCTCAACATTGAAAAACAGCAACAAATTCAACAACAACCTCAACATTGAAAAACAACAACAACCTCAACATTGAAAAACACCAACAAATTCAACAACAACCTCAACATTGAAAAACAACAACAACCTCAACATTGAAAAACACCAACAAATTCAACAACAACTTCAACATTGAAAAACAACAAGAAATTCACCAACAACCTCGAAATTGAAAAACGCCAACAAATTCAACAACAACCTCAACATTGAAAAACAACAACAACCTAAACATTGAAAAACACCAACAAATTCAATAACAACCTCAACATTGAAAAACAACAACAACCTCAACATTGAAAAACACCAACAAATTCAACAACAACCTCAACATTTAAAAACACCAACAAATTCAACAACAACCTCAACATTGAAAAACAACAACAATCTCAACATTGAAAAACACCAACAAATTCAACAACAACCTCAACATTGAAAAACAGCAACAACCTCAACATTGAAAAACACCAACAAATTCAACAACAACTTCAACATTGAAAAACACCAACAAATTCAGCAACAACCTCGACATTGAAAAACACCATCAAATTCAACAACAACCTCAACATTGAAAAACACCAACAAATTCAACAAAAACCTCAACATTGAAAACACCAACAAATTCAACAACAACCTCAACATTGAAAAACAACAACAACCTCAACATTGAAAAACACCAAGAAATTCAACAACGACTTCAACATTGAAAAACACCAACAAATTCAACAACAACCTCAACATTGAAAAACAACAACAACCTCAACATTGAAAAACACCAACAAATTCAACAACAACCTCAACATTGAAAAACAACAAAAACCTCAACATTGAAAAACACCAACAAATTCAACACAACCTCAACATTGAAAAACACCAACAAATTCAACAACAACCTCAGCATTGAAAAACAACAACAACCTCAACATTGAAAAACACCAACAAATTCAACAACAACCTCAACATTGAAAAACAACAACAACCTCAACATTGAAAAACACCAACAAATTCAACAAAAACTTCAACATTGAAAAACACCAACAAATTCAACAAAAACCTCGAAATTGAAAAACACCAACAAATTCAACAACAACTTCAACATTGAAAAACACCAACAAATTCAACAAAAACCTCGACATTGAAAAACACCATCAAATTCAACAACAACCTCAACATTGAAAATCACCAACAACCTCAAAATTGAAAAAACACCAACAAATTCAACAGCAACCTCAGCATTGAAAAACAACAACAACCTCAACATTGAAAAACACCAACAAATTCAACAACAACCTCAACATTGAAAAACAACAACAACCTCAACATTGAAAAACACCAACAAATTCAACAACAACCTCAACATTGAAAAACACCAACAAATTCACCAACAACCTCGAAATTGAAAAACGCCAACAAATTCAACAACAACCTCAACATTGAAAAACAACAACAACCTAAACATTGAAAAACACCAACAAATTCAACAACAACCTCAACATTGAAAAACAACAACAACCTCAACATTGAAAAACACCAACAATTTCAACAACATCCTCAACATTTAAAAACACCAACAAACTCAACAACAACCTCAACATTGAAAAAAAACAACAACCTCAACATTGAAAAACACCAACAACTTCAACAACAACCTCAACATTGAAAAACACCAACAAATTCAACAACAACCTCAACATTGAAAAACACCATCAAATTCAACAACAACCTCAACATTGAAAAACACCAAGAGCCTCAAAATTGAAAAAACACCAACAAATTCAACAACAACCTCAACATTTAAAAACAACAACAACCTCAACATTGAAAAACACCAACAAATTCAACAACAACCTCAACATTGAAAAACACCAACAAATTCAACAACAACCTCAACATTGAAAAACACCAACAAACTCAACAACAACCTCAACATTGAAAAACAACAACAACCTCAACATTGAAAAACATCAACAAATTCAACAACAACCTCAACTTTTAAAAACACCAACAAATTCAACAACAAACTCAAGATTGAAAAACACCAACAAATTCAACAACCTCAACATTGAAAAACAACAACAACCTCAACATTGAAAAACACCAACAAATACAACAACAACCTCAACATTGAAAAACACCAACAAATTCAACAACAACCTCAACATTGAAAAACAACAACAACCTCAACATTGAAAAACACCAACAAATTCAACAACAACCTCAACATTGAAAAACAACGACAAGCTCAACATTGAAAAACACCAACAAATTCAACAACAACCTCAACATTGAAAAACAACAACAAACTCAACATTGAAAAACGCCAACAAATTCAACAACAACCTCAACATTGAAAAACAACAACAACCTAAACATTGAAAAACACCAACAAATTCAACAACAACCTCAACATTGAAAAACAACAACAACCTCAACATTGAAAAACACCAACAAATTCAACAACAACCTCAACATTGAAAAACACCAACAAATTCACCAACAACCTCGAAATTGAAAAACGCCAACAAATTCAACAACAACCTCAACATTGAAAAACAACAACAACCGAAACATTGAAAAACACCAACAAATTCAGCAACAACCTCAACATTGAAAAACAACAACAACCTCAACATTGAAAAACACCAACAATTTCAACAACATCCTCAACATTTAAAAACACCAACAAACTCAACAACAACCTCAACATTGAAAAAAAACAACAACCTCAACATTGAAAAACACCAACAACTTCAACAACAACCTCAACATTGAAAAACACCAACAAATTCAACAACAACCTCAACATTGAAAAACACCATCAAATTCAACAACAACCTCAACATTGAAAAACACCAAGAGCCTCAAAATTGAAAAAACTCCAACAAATTCAACAACAACCTCAACATTTAAAAACAACAACAACCTCAACATTGAAAAACACCAACTAATTCAACAACAACCTCAACATTGAAAAACACCAACAAATTCAACAACAACCTCAACATTGAAAAACACCAACAAACTCAACAACAACCTCAACATTGAAAAACAACAACAACCTCAACATTGAAAAACATCAACAAATTCAACAACAACCTCAACTTTTAAAAACACCAACAAATTCAACAACAAACTCAAGATTGAAAAACACCAACAAATTCAACAACCTCAACATTGAAAAACAACAACAACCTCAACATTGAAAAACACCAACAAATTCAACAACAACCTCAACATTGAAAAACACCAACAAATTCAACAACAACCTCAACATTGAAAAACAACAACAACCTCAACATTGAAAAACACCAACAAATTCAACAACAACCTCAACATTGAAAAACAACGACAAGCTCAACATTGAAAAACAGCAACAAATTCAACAACAACCTCAACATTGAAAAACAACAACAAACTCAACATTGAAAAACGCCAACAAATTCAACAACATCCTCAACATTGAAAAACAACAACAACCTAAACATTGAAAAACACCAACAAATTCAACAACAACCTCAACATTGAAAAACAACAACAACCTCAACATTGAAAAACACCAACAAATTCAACAACAACCTCAACATTGAAAAACAACAACAACCTCAACATTGAAAAACACCAACAAATTCACCAACAACCTCGAAATTGAAAAACGCCAACAAATTCAACAACAACCTCAACATTGAAAAACAACAACAACCTAAACATTGAAAAACACCAACAAATTCAACAACAACCTCAACATTGAAAAACAACAACAACCTCAACATTGAAAAACACCAACAATTTCAACAACATCCTCAACATTTAAAAACACCAACAAACTCAACAACAACCTCAACATTGAAAAAAAACAACAACCTCAACATTGAAAAACACCAACAACTTCAACAACAACCTCAACATTGAAAAACACCAACAAATTCAACAACAACCTCAACATTGAAAAACACCATCAAATTCAACAACAACCTCAACATTGAAAAACACCAAGAGCCTCAAAATTGAAAAAACACCAACAAATTCAACAACAACCTCAACATTTAAAAACAACAACAACCTCAACATTGAAAAACACCAACAAATTCAACAACAACCTCAACATTGAAAAACACCAACAAATTCAACAACAACCTCAACATTGAAAAACACCAACAAACTCAACAACAACCTCAACATTGAAAAACAACAACAACCTCAACATTGAAAAACATCAACAAATTCAACAACAACCTCAACTTTTAAAAACACCAACAAATTCAACAACAAACTCAAGATTGAAAAACACCAACAAATTCAACAACCTCAACATTGAAAAACAACAACAACCTCAACATTGAAAAACACCAACAAATTCAACAACAACCTCAACATTGAAAAACACCAACAAATTCAACAACAACCTCAACATTGAAAAACAACAACAACCTCAACATTGAAAAACACCAACAAATTCAACAACAACCTCAACATTGAAAAACAACGACAAGCTCAACATTGAAAAACACCAACAAATTCAACAACAACCTCAACATTGAAAAACAACAACAAACTCAACATTGAAAAACGCCAACAAATTCAACAGCAACCTCAACATTGAAAAACAACAACAACCTAAACATTGAAAAACACCAACAAATTCAACAACAACCTCAACATTGAAAAACAACAACAACCTCAACATTGAAAAACACCAACAAATTCAACAACAACCTCAACATTGAAAAACACCAACAAATTCACCTACAACCTCGAAATTGAAAAACGCCAACAAATTCAACAACAACCTCAACATTGAAAAACAACAACAACCTAAACATTGAAAAACACCAACAAATTCAACAACAACCTCAACATTGAAAAACAACAACAACCTCAACATTGAAAAACACCAACAATTTCAACAACATCCTCAACATTTAAAAACACCAACAAACTCAACAACAACCTCAACATTGAAAAAAAACAACAACCTCAACATTGAAAAACACCAACAACTTCAACAACAACCTCAACATTGAAAAACACCAACAAATTCAACAACAACCTCAACATTGAAAAACACCATCAAATTCAACAACAACCTCAACATTGAAAAACACCAAGAGCCTCAAAATTGAAAAAACACCAACAAATTCAACAACAACCTCAACATTTAAAAACAACAACAACCTCAACATTGAAAAACACCAACTAATTCAACAACAACCTCAACATTGAAAAACACCAACAAATTCAACAACAACCTCAACATTGAAAAACACCAACAAACTCAACAACAACCTCAACATTGAAAAACAACAACAACCTCAACATTGAAAAACATCAACAAATTCAACAACAACCTCAACTTTTAAAAACACCAACAAATTCAACAACAAACTCAAGATTGAAAAACACCAACAAATTCAACAACCTCAACATTGAAAAACAACAACAACCTCAACATTGAAAAACACCAACAAATTCAACAACAACCTCAACATTGAAAAACACCAACAAATTCAACAACAACCTCAACATTGAAAAACAACAACAACCTCAACATTGAAAAACACCAACAAATTCAACAACAACCTCAACATTGAAAAACAACGACAAGCTCAACATTGAAAAACAGCAACAAATTCAACAACAACCTCAACATTGAAAAACAACAACAAACTCAACATTGAAAAACGCCAACAAATTCAACAACAACCTCAACATTGAAAAACAACAACAACCTAAACATTGAAAAACACCAACAAATTCAACAACAACCTCAACATTGAAAAACAACAACAACCTCAACATTGAAAAACACCAACAAATTCAACAACAACCTCAACATTGAAAAACACCAACAAATTCAACAAAAACCTCAACATTGAAAACACCAACAAATTCAACAACAACCTCAACATTGAAAAACAACTACAACCTCAACATTGAAAAACACCAAGAAATTCAACAACGACTTCAACATTGAAAAACACCAACAAATTCAACAACAACCTCAACATTGAAAAACAACAACAACCTCAACATTGAAAAACACCAACAAATTCAACAACAACCTCAACATTGAAAAACAACGACAAGCTCAACATTGAAAAACAGCAACAAATTCAACAACAACCTCAACATTGAAAAACAACAACAAACTCAACATTGAAAAACGCCAACAAATTCAACAACATCCTCAACATTGAAAAACAACAACAACCTAAACATTGAAAAACACCAACAAATTCAACAACAACCTCAACATTGAAAAACAACAACAACCTCAACATTGAAAAACACCAACAAATTCAACAACAACCTCAACATTGAAAAACAACAACAACCTCAACATTGAAAAACACCAACAAATTCACCAACAACCTCGAAATTGAAAAACGCCAACAAATTCAACAACAACCTCAACATTGAAAAACAACAACAACCTAAACATTGAAAAACACCAACAAATTCAACAACAACCTCAACATTGAAAAACAACAACAACCTCAACATTGAAAAACACCAACAATTTCAACAACATCCTCAACATTTAAAAACACCAACAAACTCAACAACAACCTCAACATTGAAAAAAAACAACAACCTCAACATTGAAAAACACCAACAACTTCAACAACAACCTCAACATTGAAAAACACCAACAAATTCAACAACAACCTCAACATTGAAAAACACCATCAAATTCAACAACAACCTCAACATTGAAAAACACCAAGAGCCTCAAAATTGAAAAAACACCAACAAATTCAACAACAACCTCAACATTTAAAAACAACAACAACCTCAACATTGAAAAACACCAACTAATTCAACAACAACCTCAACATTGAAAAACACCAACAAATTCAACAACAACCTCAACATTGAAAAACACCAACAAACTCAACAACAACCTCAACATTGAAAAACAACAACAACCTCAACATTGAAAAACATCAACAAATTCAACAACAACCTCAACTTTTAAAAACACCAACAAATTCAACAACAAACTCAAGATTGAAAAACACCAACAAATTCAACAACCTCAACATTGAAAAACAACAACAACCTCAACATTGAAAAACACCAACAAATTCAACAACAACCTCAACATTGAAAAACACCAACAAATTCAACAACAACCTCAACATTGAAAAACAACAACAACCTCAACATTGAAAAACACCAACAAATTCAACAACAACCTCAACATTGAAAAACAACGACAAGCTCAACATTGAAAAACAGCAACAAATTCAACAACAACCTCAACATTGAAAAACAACAACAAACTCAACATTGAAAAACGCCAACAAATTCAACAACAACCTCAACATTGAAAAACAACAACAACCTAAACATTGAAAAACACCAACAAATTCAACAACAACCTCAACATTGAAAAACAACAACAACCTCAACATTGAAAAACACCAACAAATTCAACAACAACCTCAACATTGAAAAACACCAACAAATTCAACAAAAACCTCAACATTGAAAACACCAACAAATTCAACAACAACCTCAACATTGAAAAACAACTACAACCTCAACATTGAAAAACACCAAGAAATTCAACAACGACTTCAACATTGAAAAACACCAACAAATTCAACAACAACCTCAACATTGAAAAACAACAACAACCTCAACATTGAAAAACACCAACAAATTCAACAACAACCTCAACATTGAAAAACAACAAAAACCTCAACATTGAAAAACACCAACAAATTCAACACAACCTCAACATTGAAAAACACCAACAAATTCAACAACAACCTCAGCATTGAAAAACAACAACAACCTCAAGATTGAAAAACACCAACAAATTCAACAACAACCTCAACATTGAAAAACAACAACAACCTCAACATTGAAAAACACCAACAAATTCAACAAAAACTTCAACATTGAAAAACACCAACAAATTCAACAAAAACCTCGAAATTGAAAAACACCAACAATTTCAACAACAACTTCAACATTGAAAAACACCAACAAATTCAACAACAAACTCAAGATTGAAAAACACCAACAAATTCAACAACCTCAACATTGAAAAACAACAACAACCTCAACATTGAAAAACACCAACAAATTCAACAACAACCTCAACATTGAAAAACACCAACAAATTCAACAACAACCTCAACATTGAAAAACAACAACAACCTCAACATTGAAAAACACCAACAAATTCAACAACAACCTCAACATTGAAAAACAACGACAAGCTCAACATTGAAAAACAGCAACAAATTCAACAACAACCTCAACATTGAAAAACAACAACAACCTCAACATTGAAAAACACCAACAAATTCAACAACAACCTCAACATTGAAAAACAACAACAACCTCAACATTGAAAAACACCAACAAATTCAACAACAACTTCAACATTGAAAAACAACAAGAAATTCACCAACAACCTCGAAATTGAAAAACGCCAACAAATTCAACAACAACCTCAACATTGAAAAACAACAACAACCTAAACATTGAAAAACACCAACAAATTCAATAACAACCTCAACATTGAAAAACAACAACAACCTCAACATTGAAAAACACCAACAAATTCAACAACAACCTCAACATTTAAAAACACCAACAAATTCAACAACAACCTCAACATTGAAAAACAACAACAATCTCAACATTGAAAAACACCAACAAATTCAACAACAACCTCAACATTGAAAAACAGCAACAACCTCAACATTGAAAAACACCAACAAATTCAACAACAACTTCAACATTGAAAAACACCAACAAATTCAGCAACAACCTCGACATTGAAAAACACCATCAAATTCAACAACAACCTCAACATTGAAAAACACCAACAAATTCAACAAAAACCTCAACATTGAAAACACCAACAAATTCAACAACAACCTCAACATTGAAAAACAACAACAACCTCAACATTGAAAAACACCAAGAAATTCAACAACGACTTCAACATTGAAAAACACCAACAAATTCAACAACAACCTCAACATTGAAAAACAACAACAACCTCAACATTGAAAAACACCAACAAATTCAACAACAACCTCAACATTGAAAAACAACAAAAACCTCAACATTGAAAAACACCAACAAATTCAACACAACCTCAACATTGAAAAACACCAACAAATTCAACAACAACCTCAGCATTGAAAAACAACAACAACCTCAACATTGAAAAACACCAACAAATTCAACAACAACCTCAACATTGAAAAACAACAACAACCTCAACATTGAAAAACACCAACAAATTCAACAAAAACTTCAACATTGAAAAACACCAACAAATTCAACAAAAACCTCGAAATTGAAAAACACCAACAAATTCAACAACAACTTCAACATTGAAAAACACCAACAAATTCAACAAAAACCTCGACATTGAAAAACACCATCAAATTCAACAACAACCTCAACATTGAAAATCACCAACAACCTCAAAATTGAAAAAACACCAACAAATTCAACAGCAACCTCAGCATTGAAAAACAACAACAACCTCAACATTGAAAAACACCAACAAATTCAACAACAACCTCAACATTGAAAAACAACAACAACCTCAACATTGAAAAACACCAACAAATTCAACAACAACCTCAACATTGAAAAACACCAACAAATTCACCAACAACCTCGAAATTGAAAAACGCCAACAAATTCAACAACAACCTCAACATTGAAAAACAACAACAACCTAAACATTGAAAAACACCAACAAATTCAACAACAACCTCAACATTGAAAAACAACAACAACCTCAACATTGAAAAACACCAACAATTTCAACAACATCCTCAACATTTAAAAACACCAACAAACTCAACAACAACCTCAACATTGAAAAAAAACAACAACCTCAACATTGAAAAACACCAACAACTTCAACAACAACCTCAACATTGAAAAACACCAACAAATTCAACAACAACCTCAACATTGAAAAACACCATCAAATTCAACAACAACCTCAACATTGAAAAACACCAAGAGCCTCAAAATTGAAAAAACACCAACAAATTCAACAACAACCTCAACATTTAAAAACAACAACAACCTCAACATTGAAAAACACCAACAAATTCAACAACAACCTCAACATTGAAAAACACCAACAAATTCAACAACAACCTCAACATTGAAAAACACCAACAAACTCAACAACAACCTCAACATTGAAAAACAACAACAACCTCAACATTGAAAAACATCAACAAATTCAACAACAACCTCAACTTTTAAAAACACCAACAAATTCAACAACAAACTCAAGATTGAAAAACACCAACAAATTCAACAACCTCAACATTGAAAAACAACAACAACCTCAACATTGAAAAACACCAACAAATTCAACAACAACCTCAACATTGAAAAACACCAACAAATTCAACAACAACCTCAACATTGAAAAACAACAACAACCTCAACATTGAAAAACACCAACAAATTCAACAACAACCTCAACATTGAAAAACAACGACAAGCTCAACATTGAAAAACACCAACAAATTCAACAACAACCTCAACACTGAAAAACAACAACAAACTCAACATTGAAAAACGCCAACAAATTCAACAACAACCTCAACATTGAAAAACAACAACAACCTAAACATTGAAAAACACCAACAAATTCAACAACAACCTCAACATTGAAAAACAACAACAACCTCAACATTGAAAAACACCAACAAATTCAACAACAACCTCAACATTTAAAAACACCAACAAATTCAACAACAACCTCAACATTGAAAAACAACAACAATCTCAACATTGAAAAACACCAACAAATTCAACAACAACCTCAACATTGAAAAACAGCAACAACCTCAACATTGAAAAACACCAACAAAGTCAACAACAACTTCAACATTGAAAAACACCAACAAATTCAACAAAAACCTCGACATTGAAAAACACCATCAAATTCAACAACAACTTCAACATTGAAAAACACCAACAAATTAAACAAAAACCTCGACATTGAAAAACACCATCAAATTCAACAACAACCTCAACATTGAAAATCACCAACAACCTCAAAATTGAAAAAAACACCAACAAATTCAACAAGAACCTCAACATTTAAAAACAACAACAACCTCAACATTGAAAAACACCAACAAATTCAACAACAACCTCAACATTGAAAAACACCAACAAATTCAACAACAACCTCAGCATTGAAAAACAACAACAACCTCAACATTGAAAAACACCAACAAATTCAACAACAACCTCAACATTGAAAAACAACAACAACCTCAACATTGAAAAACACCAGCAAATTCAACAACAACTTCAACATTGAAAAACACCAACAAATTCAACAACAACCTCGAAATTGAAAAACACCAACAAATTCAACAACAACCTCAACATTGAAAAACAACAACAACCTGAACATTGAATAAACCAACAAATTCAACAACAACCTCAACATTGAAAAACAACAACAACCTCAACATTGAAAAACACCAACAAATTCAACAACAACCTCAACACGGAAAAACAACAACAACCTCAACATTGAAAAACACCAACAAATTCAACAACATCCTCAACATTGAAAAACACCAACAAATTCAGCAACAACCTCAGCATTGAAAAACAACAACAACCTCAACATTGAAAAACACCAACAAATTCAACAACAACCTCAACATTGAAAAACAACAACAACCTCAACATTGAAAAACACCAACAAATTCAACAACAACTTCAACATTGAAAAACAACAAGAAATTCACCAACAACCTCGAAATTGAAAAACGCCAACAAATTCAACAACCTCAACATTGAAAAACAACAACAACCTAAACATTGAAAAACACCAACAAATTCAACAACAACCTCAACATTGAAAAACAACAACAACCTCAACATTGAAAAACACCAACAAATTCAACAACAACCCCAACATTTAAAAACACCAACAAATTCAACAACAACCTCAACATTGAAAAACAACAACAATCTCAACATTGAAAAACACCAACAAATTCAACAACAACCTCAGCATTGAAAAACAACAACAACCTCAACATTGAAAAACACCAACAAATTCAACAACAACCTCAACATTGAAAAACAGCAACAACCTCAACATTGAAAAACACCAACAAATTCAACAACAACTTCAACATTGAAAAACAACAAGAAATTCACCAACAACCTCGAAATTGAAAAACGCCAACAAATTCAACAACAACCTCAACATTGAAAAACAACAACAACCTAAACATTGAAAAACACCAACAAATTCAATAACAACCTCAACATTGAACAACAACAACAACCTCAACATTGAAAAACACCAACAAATTCAACAACAACCTCAACATTTAAAAACACCAACAAATTCAACAACAACCTCAACATTGAAAAACAACAACAATCTCAACATTGAAAAACAACAACAAATTCAACAACAACCTCAACATTGAAAAACAGCAACAACCTCAACATTGAAAAACACCAACAAATTCAACAACAACTTCAACATTGAAAAACACCAACAAATTCAGCAACAACCTCGACATTGAAAAACACCATCAAATTCAACAACAACCTCAACATTGAAAAACACCAACAAATTCAACAAAAACCTCAACATTGAAAACACCAACAAATTCAACAACAACCTCAACATTGAAAAACAACAACAACCTCAACATTGAAAAACACCAAGAAATTCAACAACGACTTCAACATTGAAAAACACCAACAAATTCAACAACAACCTCAACATTGAAAAACAACAACAACCTCAACATTGAAAAACACCAACAAATTCAACAACAACCTCAACATTGAAAAACAACAAAAACCTCAACATTGAAAAACACCAACAAATTCAACACAACCTCAACATTGAAAAACACCAACAAATTCAACAACAACCTCAGCATTGAAAAACAACAACAACCTCAACATTGAAAAACACCAACAAATTCAACAACAACCTCAACATTGAAAAACAACAACAACCTCAACATTGAAAAACACCAACAAATTCAACAAAAACTTCAACATTGAAAAACACCAACAAATTCAACAAAAACCTCGAAATTGAAAAACACCAACAAATTCAACAACAACTTCAACATTGAAAAAACACCAACAAATTCAACAACAAACTCAAGATTGAAAAACACCAACAAATTCAACAACCTCAACATTGAAAACAACAACAACCTCAACATTGAAAAACACCAACAAATTCAACAACAACCTCAACATTGAAAAACACCAACAAATTCAACAACAACCTCAACATTGAAAAACAACAACAACCTCAACATTGAAAAACACCAACAAATTCAACAACAACCTGAACATTGAAAAACAACGACAAGCTCAACATTGAAAAACGGCAACAAATTCAACAACAACCTCAACATTGAAAAACAACAACAAACTCAACATTGAAAAACACCAACAAATTCAACAACAACCTCAACATTGAAAAACAACAACAACCACAACATTGAAAAACACCAACAAATTCAACATTAACCTCAACATTGAAAAACAACAACAACCTCAACATTGAAAAACACCAACAAATTCAACAACAACCTCAACATTGAAAAACACCAACAAATTCAACAACAACCTCAACATTGAAAAACAACAACAACCTCAACATTGAAAAACACCAACAAATTCAACAACAACCTCAACATTGAAAAACATCAACAACCTCAACATTGAAAAACACCAACAAATTCAACAACAACCTCAACATTGAAAAACACCACAAATTCAACAACAACCTCAGCATTGAAAAACAACAACAACCTCAACATTGAAAAACACCAACAAATTCAACAACAACCTCAACGATGAAAAACAACAACAACCTCAACATTGAAAAACACCAGCAAATTCAACAACAACTTCAACATTGAAAAACACCAACAAATTCAACAACAACCTCGAAATTGAAAAACACCAACAAATTCAACAACAAGCTCAACATTAAAAAACAACAACCTCAACATTGAATAACACCAACAAATTCAACAACAACCTCAACATTGAAAAACAACAACAACCTCAACATTGAAAAACACCAACAAATTCAACAACAACCTCAACATTGAAAAACAACAACAACCTCAACACGGAAAAACACGAACAAATTCAACAACAACCTCAACATTGAAAAACACCAACAAATTCAACAAGAACCTCAGCATTGAAAAACAACAACAACCTCAACATTGAAAAACACCAACAAATTCAACAACAACTTCAACATTGAGAAACACCAACAAATTCACCAACAACCTCGAAATTGAAAAACGCCAACAAATTCAACAACAACCTCAACATTGAAAAACAACAACAACCTAAACATTGAAAAACACCAACAAATTCAACAACAACCTCAACATTGAAAAACAACAACAACCTCAACATTGAAAAACACCAACAAATTCAACAACAACCTCAACATTTAAAAACACCAACAAATTCAACAACAACCTCAACATTGAAAAACAACAACAATCTCAACATTGAAAAACACCAACAAATTCAACAACAACCTCAACATTGAAAAACAGCAACAACCTCAACATTGAAAAACACCAACAAATTCAACAACAACTTCAACATTGAAAAACACCAACAAATTCAACAAAAACCTCGACATTGAAAAACACCATCAAATTCAACAACAACTTCAACATTGAACAACACCAACAAATTCAACAAAACCTCGAAATTGAAAAACACCATCAAATTCAACAACAACCTCAACATTGAAAATCACCAACAACCTCAAAATTGAAAAAAACACCAACAAATTCAACAAGAACCTCAACATTTAAAAACAACAACAACCTCAACATTGAAAAACACCAACAAATTCAACAACAACCTCAACATTGAAAAACACCAACAAATTCAACAACAACCTCAGCATTGAAAAACAACAACAACCTCAACATTGAAAAACACCAACAAATTCAACAACAACCTCAACATTGAAAAACAACAACAACCTCAACATTGAAAAACACCAGCAAATTCAACAACAACTTCAACATTGAAAAACACCAACAAATTCAACAACAACCTCGAAATTGAAAAACACCAACAAATTCAACAACAACCTCAACATTGAAAAACAACAACAACCTGAACATTGAATAAACCAACAAATTCAACAACAACCTCAACATTGAAAAACAACAACAACCTCAACATTGAAAAACACCAACAAATTCAACAACAACCTCAACACGGAAAAACAACAACAACCTCAACATTGAAAAACACCAACAAATTCAACAACATCCTCAACATTGAAAAACACCAACAAATTCAACAACAACCTCAGCATTGAAAAACAACAACAACCTCAACATTGAAAAACACCAACAATTCAACAACAACCTCAACATTGAAAAACAACAACAACCTCAACATTGAAAAAACACCAACAAATTCAACAACAACTTCAACATTGAAAAACAACAAGAAATTCACCAACAACCTCGAAATTGAAAAACGCCAACAAATTCAACAACCTCAACATTGAAAAACAACAACAACCTAAACATTGAAAAACACCAACAAATTCAACAACAACCTCAACATTGAAAAACAACAACAACCTCAACATTGAAAAACACCAACAAATTCAACAACAACTCCAACATTTAAAAACACCAACAAATTCAACAACAACCTCAACATTGAAAAACAACAACAATCTCAACATTGAAAAACACCAACAAATTCAACAACAACCTCAGCATTGAAAAACAACAACAACCTCAACATTGAAAAACACCAACAAATTCAACAACAACCTCAACATTGAAAAACAACAACAACCTCAACATTGAAAAACACCAACAAATTCAACAACAACTTCAACATTGAAAAACAACAAGAAATTCACCAACAACCTCGAAATTGAAAAACGCCAACAAATTCAACAACAACCTCAACATTGAAAAACAACAACAACCTAAACATTGAAAAACACCAACAAATTCAATAACAACCTCAACATTGAAAAACAACAACAACCTCAACATTGAAAAACACCAACAAATTCAACAACAACCTCAACATTTAAAAACACCAACAAATTCAACAACAACCTCAACATTGAAAAACAACAACAATCTCAACATTGAAAAACACCAACAAATTCAACAACAACCTCAACATTGAAAAACAGCAACAACCTCAACATTGAAAAACACCAACAAATTCAACAAAAACTTCAACATTGAAAAACACCAACAAATTCAGCAACAACCTCGACATTGAAAAACACCATCAAATTCAAGCAACAACCTCAACATTGAAAAACACAACAAATTCAACAAAAACCTCAACATTGAAAACACCAACAAATTCAACAACAACCTCAACATTGAAAAACACCAAACAACCTCAACATTGAAAAACACCAAGAAATTCAACAACGACTTCAACATTGAAAAACACCAACAAATTCAACAACAACCTCAACATTGAAAAACAACAACAACCTCAACATTGAAAAACACCAACAAATTCAACAACAACCTCAACATTGAAAAACAACAAAAACCTCAACATGAAAAACACCAACAAATTCAACAACAACCTCAACATTGAAAAACACCAACAAATTCAACAACAACCTCAACATTGAAAAACAACAACAACCTCAACATTGAAAAACACCAACAAATTCAACAACAACCTCAACATTGAAAAACAACGACAAGCTCAACATTGAAAAACAGCAACAAATTCAACAACAACCTCAACATTGAAAAACAACAACAAACTCAACATTGAAAAACACCAACAAATTCAACAACAACCTCAACATTGAAAAACAACAACAACCACAACATTGAAAAACACCAACAAATTCAACAATAACCTCAACATTGAAAAACAACAACAACCTCAACATTGAAAAACACCAACAAATTCAACAACAACCTCAACATTGAAAAACACCAACAAATTCAACAACAACCTCAACATTGAAAAACAACAACAACCTCAACATTGAAAAACACCAACAAATTCAACAACAACCTCAACATTGAAAAACATCAACAACCTCAACATTGAAAAACGCCAACAAATTCAACAACAACCTCAACATTGAAAAACACCAACAAATTCAACAACAACCTCAGCATTGAAAAACAACAACAACCTCAACATTGAAAAACACCAACAAATTCAACAACAACCTCAACATTGAAAAACAACAACAACCTCAACATTGAAAAACACCAGCAAATTCAACAACAACTTCAACATTGAAAAACACCAACAAATTCAACAACAACCTCGAAATTGAAAAACACCAACAAATTCAACAACAAGCTCAACATTAAAAAACAACAACCTCAACATTGAATAACACCAACAAATTCAACAACAACCTCAACATTGAAAAACAACAACAACCTCAACATTGAAAAACACCAACAAATTCAACAACAACCTCAACATTGAAAAACAACAACAACCTCAACACGGAAAAACACGAACAAATTCAACAACAACCTCAACATTGAAAAAACACCAACAAATTCAACAACAACCTCAGCATTGAAAAACAACAACAACCTCAACATTGAAAAACACCAACAAATTCAACAACAACTTCAACATTGAGAAACACCAACAAATTCACCAACAACCTCGAAATTGAAAAACGCCAACAAATTCAACAACAACCTCAACATTGAAAAACAACAACAACCTAAACATTGAAAAACACCAACAAATTCAACAACAACCTCAACATTGAAAAACAACAACAACCTCAACATTGAAAAACACCAACAAATTCAACAACAACCTCAACATTTAAAAACACCAACAAATTCAACAACAACCTCAACATTGAAAAACAACAACAATCTCAACATTGAAAAACACCAACAAATTCAACAACAACCTCAACATTGAAAAACAGCAACAACCTCAACATTGAAAAACACCAACAAATTCAACAACAACTTCAACATTGAAAAACACCAACAAATTCAACAAAAACCTCGACATTGAAAAACACCATCAAATTCAACAACAACTTCAACATTGAAAAACACCAACAAATTCAACAAAAACCTCGACATTGAAAAACACCATCAAATTCAACAACAACCTCAACATTGAAAATCACCAACAACCTCAAAATTGAAAAAAACACCAACAAATTCAACAAGAACCTCAACATTTAAAAACAACAACAACCTCAACATTGAAAAACACCAACAAATTCAACAACAACCTCAACATTGAAAAACACCAACAAATTCAACAACAACCTCAGCATTGAAAAACAACAACAACCTCAACATTGAAAAACACCAACAAATTCAACAACAACCTCAACATTGAAAAACAACAACAACCTCAACATTGAAAAACACCAGCAAATTCAACAACAACTTCAAAATTGAAAAACACCAACAAATTCAACAACAACCTCGAAATTGAAAAACACCAACAAATTCAACAACAACCTCAACATTGAAAAACAACAACAACCTGAAATTGAAAAACACCAACAAATTCAACAACAACCTCAACATTGAAAAACAACAACAACCTCAACATTGAAAAACACCAACAAATTCAACAACAACCTCAACACGGAAAAACAACAACAACCTCAACATTGAAAAACACCAACAAATTCAACAACATCCTCAACATTGAAAAACACCAACAAATTCAACAACAACCTCAGCATTGAAAAACAACAACAACCTCAACATTGAAAAACACCAACAAATTCAACAACAACCTCAACATTGAAAAACAACAACAACCTCAACATTGAAAAACACCAACAAATTCAACAACAACTTCAACATTGAAAAACAACAAGAAATTCACCAACAACCTCGAAATTGAAAAACGCCAACAAATTCAACAACCTCAACATTGAAAAACAACAACAACCTAAACATTGAAAAACACCAACAAATTCAACAACAACCTCAACATTGAAAAACAACAACAACCTCAACATTGAAAAACACCAACAAATTCAACAACAACCCCAACATTTAAAAACACCAACAAATTCAACAACAACCTCAACATTGAAAAACAACAACAATCTCAACATTGAAAAACACCAACAAATTCAACAACAACCTCAGCATTGAAAAACAACAACAACCTCAACATTGAAAAACACCAACAAATTCAACAACAACCTCAACATTGAAAAACAACAACAACCTCAACATTGAAAAACACCAACAAATTCAACAACAACTTCAACATTGAAAAACAACAAGAAATTCACCAACAACCTCGAAATTGAAAAACGCCAACAAATTCAACAACAACCTCAACATTGAAAAACAACAACAACCTAAACATTGAAAAACACCAACAAATTCAATAACAACCTCAACATTGAAAAACAACAACAACCTCAACATTGAAAAACACCAACAAATTCAACAACAACCTCAACATTTAAAAACACCAACAAATTCAACAACAACCTCAACATTGAAAAACAACAACAATCTCAACATTGAAAAACACCAACAAATTCAACAACAACCTCAACATTGAAAAACAGCAACAACCTCAACATTGAAAAACACCAACAAATTCAACAAAAACTTCAACATTGAAAAACACCAACAAATTCAGCAACAACCTCGACATTGAAAAACACCATCAAATTCAACAACAACCTCAACATTGAAAAACACCAACAAATTCAACAAAAACCTCAACATTGAAAACACCAACAAATTCAACAACAACCTCAACATTGAAAAACAACAACAACCTCAACATTGAAAAACACCAAGAAATTCAACAACGACTTCAACATTGAAAAACACCAACAAATTCAACAACAACCTCAACATTGAAAAACAACAACAACCTCAACATTGAAAAACACCAACAAATTCAACAACAACCTCAACATTGAAAAACAACAAAAACCTCAACATTGAAAAACACCAACAAATTCAACACAACCTCAACATTGAAAAACACCAACAAATTCAACAACAACCTCAGCATTGAAAAACAACAACAACCTCAACATTGAAAAACACCAACAAATTCAACAACAACCTCAACATTGAAAAACAACAACAACCTCAACATTGAAAAACACCAACAAATTCAACAAAAACTTCAACATTGAAAAACACCAACAAATTCAACAAAAACCTCGAAATTGAAAAACACCAACAAATTCAACAACAACTTCAACATTGAAAAACACCAACAAATTCAACAAAAACCTCGACATTGAAAAACACCATCAAATTCAACAACAACCTCAACATTGAAAATCACCAACAACCTCAAAATTGAAAAAACACCAACAAATTCAACAGCAACCTCAGCATTGGAAAACAACAACAACCTCAACATTGAAAAACACCAACAAATTCAACAACAACCTCAACATTGAAAAACAACAACAACCTCAACATTGAAAAACACCAACAAATTCAACAACAACCTCAACATTGAAAAACACCAACAAATTCACCAACAACCTCGAAATTGAAAAACGCCAACAAATTCAACATTGAAAAACACCAACAATTTCAACAACATCCTCAACATTTAAAAACACCAACAAACTCAACAACAACCTCAACATTGAAAAAAAACAACAACCTCAACATTGAAAAACACCAACAACTTCAACAACAACCTCAACATTGAAAAACACCAACAAATTCAACAACAACCTCAACATTGAAAAACACCATCAAATTCAACAACAACCTCAACATTGAAAAACACCAAGAGCCTCAAAATTGTAAAAACACCAACAAATTCAACAACAACCTCAACATTTAAAAACAACAACAACCTCAACATTGAAAAACACCAACAAATTCAACAACAACCTCAACATTGAAAAACACCAACAAATTCAACAACAACCTCAACATTGAAAAACACCAACAAACTCAACAACAACCTCAACATTGAAAAACAACAACAACCTCAACATTGAAAAACATCAACAAATTCAACAACAACCTCAACTTTTAAAAACACCAACAAATTCAACAACAAACTCAAGATTGAAAAACACCAACAAATTCAACAACCTCAACATTGAAAAACAACAACAACCTCAACATTGAAAAACACCAACAAATTCAACAACAACCTCAACATTGAAAAACACCAACAAATTCAACAACAACCTCAACATTGAAAAACAACAACAACCTCAACATTGAAAAACACCAACAAATTCAACAACAACCTCAACATTGAAAAACAACAACAACCTCAACATTGAAAAACAGCAACAAATTCAACAACAAACTCAACATTGAAAAACGCTAACAAATTCAACAACAACCTCAACATTGAAAAACAACAACAACCTAAACATTGAAAAACACCAACAAATTCAACAACAACCTCAACATTGAAAAACAACAACAACCTCAACATTGAAAAACACCAACAAATTCAACAACAACCTCAACATTTAAAAACACCAACAAATTCAACAACAACCTCAACATTGAAAAACAACAACAATCTCAACATTGAAAAACACCAACAAATTCAACAACAACCTCAACATTGAAAAACAGCAACAACCTCAACATTGAAAAACACCAACAAATTCAACAACAACTTCAACATTGAAAAACACCAACAAATTCAACAAAAACCTCGACATTGAAAAACACCATCAAATTCAACAACAACTTCAACATTGAAAAACACCAACAAATTCAACAAAAACCTCGACATTGAAAAACACCATCAAATTCAACAACAACCTCAACATTGAAAATCACCAACAACCTCAAAATTGAAAAAAACACCAACAAATTCAACAAGAACCTCAACATTTAAAAACAACAACAACCTCAACATTGAAAAACACCAACAAATTCAACAACAACTTCAACATTGAAAAACACCAACAAATTCAACAACAACCTCAGCATTGAAAAACAACAACAACCTCAACATTGAAAAACACCAACAAATTCAACAACAACCTCAACATTGAAAAACAACAACAACCTCAACATTGAAAAACACCAGCAAATTCAACAACAACTTCAACATTGAAAAACACCAACAAATTCAACAACAACCTCGAAATTGAAAAACACCAAGAAATTCAACAACAACCTCAACATTGAAAAACAACAACAACCTGAACATTGAATAAACCAACAAATTCAACAACAACCTCAACATTGAAAAACAACAACAACCTCAACATTGAAAAACACCAACAAATTCAACAACAACCTCAACACGGAAAAACAACAACAACCTCAACATTGAAAAACACCAACAAATTCAACAACATCCTCAACATTGAAAAACACCAACAAATTCAACAACAACCTCAGCATTGAAAAACAACAACAACCTCAACATTGAAAAACACCAACAAATTCAACAACAACCTCAACATTGAAAAACAACAACAACCTCAACATTGAAAAACACCAACAAATTCAACAACAACTTCAACATTGAAAAACAACAAGAAATTCACCAACAACCTCGAAATTGAAAAACGCCAACAAATTCAACAACCTCAACATTGAAAAACAACAACAACCTAAACATTGAAAAACACCAACAAATTCAACAACAACCTCAACATTGAAAAACAACAACAACCTCAACATTGAAAAACACCAACAAATTCAACAACAACCCCAACATTTAAAAACACCAACAAATTCAACAACAACCTCAACATTGAAAAACAACAACAATCTCAACATTGAAAAACACCAACAAATTCAACAACAACCTCAGCATTGAAAAACAACAACAACCTCAACATTGAAAAACACCAACAAATTCAACAACAACCTCAACATTGAAAAACAACAACAACCTCAACATTGAAAAACGCCAACAAATTCAACAACAACTTCAACATTGAAAAACAACAAGAAATTCACCAACAACCTCGAAATTGAAAAACGCCAACAAATTCAACAACAACCTCAACATTGAAAAACAACAACAACCTAAACATTGAAAAACACCAACAAATTCAATAACAACCTCAACATTGAAAAACAACAACAACCTCAACATTGAAAAACACCAACAAATTCAACAACAACCTCAACATTTAAAAACACCAACAAATTCAACAACAACCTCAACATTGAAAAACAACAACAATCTCAACATTGAAAAACACCAACAAATTCAACAACAACCTCAACATTGAAAAACAGCAACAACCTCAACATTGAAAAACACCAACAAATTCAACAACAACTTCAACATTGAAAAACACCAACAAATTCAGCAACAACCTCGACATTGAAAAACACCATCAAATTCAACAACAACCTCAACATTGAAAAACACCAACAAATTCAACAAAAACCTCACCATTGAAAACACCAACAAATTCAACAACAACCTCAACATTGAAAAACAACAACAACCTCAACATTGAAAAACACCAAGAAATTCAACAACGACTTCAACATTGAAAAACACCAACAAATTCAACAACAACCTCAACATTGAAAAACAACAACAACCTCAACATTGAAAAACACCAACAAATTCAACAACAACCTCAACATTGAAAAACAACAAAAACCTCAACATTGAAAAACACCAACAAATTCAACACAACCTCAACATTGAAAAACACCAACAAATTCAACAACAACCTCAGCATTGAAAAACAACAACAACCTCAACATTGAAAAACACCAACAAATTCAACAACAACCTCAACATTGAAAAACAACAACAACCTCAACATTGAAAAACACCAACAAATTCAACAAAAACTTCAACATTGAAAAACACCAACAAATTCAACAACAACCTCGAAATTGAAAAACACCAACAAATTCAACAACAACTTCAACATTGAAAAACACCAACAAATTCAACAAAAACCTCGACATTGAAAAACACCATCAAATTCAACAACAACCTCAACATTGAAAATCACCAACAACCTCAAAATTGAAAAAACACCAACAAATTCAACAGCAACCTCAGCATTGAAAAACAACAACAACCTCAACATTGAAAAACACCAACAAATTCAACAACAACCTCAACATTGAAAAACAACAACAACCTCAACATTGAAAAACACCAACAAATTCAACAACAACCTCAACATTGAAAAACACCAACAAATTCACCAACAACCTCGAAATTGAAAAACGCCAACAAATTCAACAACAACCTCAACATTGAAAAACAACAACAACCTAAACATTGAAAAACACCAACAAATTCAACAACAACCTCAACATTGAAAAACAACAACAACCTCAACATTGAAAAACACCAACAATTTCAACAACATCCTCAACATTTAAAAGCACCAACAAACTCAACAACAACCTCAACATTGAAAAAAAACAACAACCTCAACATTGAAAAACACCAACAACTTCAACAACAACCTCAACATTGAAAAACACCAACAAATTCAACAACAACCTCAACATTGAAAAACACCATCAAATTCAACAACAACCTCAACATTGAAAAACACCAAGAGCCTCAAAATTGAAAAAACACCAACAAATTCAACAACAACCTCAACATTTAAAAACAACAACAACCTCAACATTGAAAAACACCAACAAATTCAACAACAACCTCAACATTGAAAAACACCAACAAATTCAACAACAACCTCAACATTGAAAAACACCAACAAACTCAACAACAACCTCAACATTGAAAAACAACAACAACCTCAACATTGAAAAACATCAACAAATTCAACAACAACCTCAACTTTTAAAAACACCAACAAATTCAACAACAAACTCAAGATTGAAAAACACCAACAAGTTCAACAACCTCAACATTGAAAAACAACAACAACCTCAACATTGAAAAACACCAACAAATTCAACAACAACCTCAACATTGAAAAACATCAACAAATTCAACAACAACCTCAACATTGAAAAACAACAACAACCTCAACATTGAAAAACACCAACAAATTCAACAACAACCTCAACATTGAAAAACAACAACAAACTCAACATTGAAAAACACCAACAAATTCAACAACAACCTCAACATTGAAAAACAACAACAACCACAACATTGAAAAACACCAACAAATTCAACAATAACCTCAACATTGAAAAACAACAACAACCTCAACATTGAAAAACACCAACAAATTCAACAACAACCTCAACATTGAAAAACACCAACAAATTCAACAACAACCTCAACATTGAAAAACAACAACAACCTCAACATTGAAAAACACCAACAAATTCAACAACAACCTCAACATTGAAAAACAACAACAACCTCAACATTGAAAAACACCAACAAATTCAACAACAACCTCAACATTGAAAAACACCAACAAATTCAACAACAACCTCAGCATTGAAAAACAACAACAACCTCAACATTGAAAAACACCAACAAATTCAACAACAACCTCAACATTGAAAAACAACAACAACCTCAACATTGAAAAACACCAGCAAATTCAACAACAACTTCAACATTGAAAAACACCAACAAATTCAACAACAACCTCGAAATTGAAAAACACCAACAAATTCAACAACAAGCTCAACATTAAAAAACAACAACAACCTCAACATTGAATAACACCAACAAATTCAACAACAACCTCAACATTGAAAAACAACAACAACATCAACATTGAAAAACACCAACAAATTCAACAACAACCTCAACATTGAAAAACAACAACAACCTCAACAAGGAAAAACACCAACAAATTCAACAACAACCTCAACATTGAAAAACACCAACAAATTCAACAACAACCTCAGCATTGAAAAACAACAACAACCTCAACATTGAAAAACACCAACAAATTCAACAACAACTTCAACATTGAGAAACACCAACAAATTCACCAACAACCTCGAAATTGAAAAACGCCAACAAATTCAACAACAACCTCAACTTTGAAAAACAACAACAACCTCATCATGGAAAAACACCAACAAATTCAACAACAACCTCAACATTGAAAAACAACAACATCCTCAAAATTGAAAAACACCAACAAATTCGACAACAACCCCAACATTTAAAAACAACAACAACCTCATCATTGAAAAACACCAACAAATTCAACAACAACCTCAACATTGAAAAACACCAACAAATTCAACAACAACCTCAACATTGAAAAACACCAACAAACTCAACAACAACCTCAACATTGAAAAAAACAACAACCTCAACATTGAAAAACACCAACAACTTCAACAACAACCTCAACATTGAAAAACACCAACAAATTCAACAACAACCTCAACATTGAAAAACACCATCAAATTCAACAACAACCTCATCATTGAAAAACACCAAGAGCCTCAAAATTGAAAAAACACCAACAAATTCAACAACAACCTCAACATTTAAAAACAACAACAACCTCAACATTGAAAAACACCAACAAATTCAACAACAACCTCAACATTGAAAAACACCAACAAATTCAACAACAACCTCAACATTGAAAAACACCAACAAACTCAACAACAACCTCAACATTGAAAAACAACAACAACCTCAACATTGAAAAACATCAACAAATTCAACAACAACCTCAACTTTTAAAAACACCAACAAATTCAACAAGAAACACAAGATTGAAGAACACCAACAAATTTAACAACCTCAACATTGAAAAACAACAACAACCTCAACATTGAAAAACACCAACAAATTCAACAACAACCTCAACATTGAAAAACACCAACAAATTCAACAACAACCTCAACATTGAAAAACAACAACAACCTCAACATTGAAAAACACCAACAAATTCAACAACAACCTCAACATTGAAAAACAACGACAAGCTCAAGATTGAAAAACAGCAACAAATTCAACAACAACCTCAACATTGAAAAACAACAACAAACTCAACATTGAAAAACGCCAACAAATTCAACAACAACCTCAACATTGAAAAACAGCAACAACCACAACATTGAAAAACACCAACAAATTCAACAATAACCTCAACATTGAAAAACAACAACAACCTCAACATTGAAAAACGCCAACAAATTCAACAACAACCTCAACATTGAAAAACACCAACAAATTCAACAACAACCTCAACATTGAAAAACAACAACAACCTCAACATTGAAAAACACCAACAAATTCAACAACAACCTCAACATTGAAAAACAACAACAACCTCAACATTGAAAAACACCAACAAATTCAACAACATCCTCAGCATTGAAAAACAACAACAACCTCAACATTGAAAAACACCAACAAATTCAACAACAACCTCAACATTGAAAAACAACAACAACCTCAACATTGAAAAACACCAGCAAATTCAACAACAACTTCAACATTGAAAAACACCAACAAATTCAACAACAACCTCGAAATTGAAAAACACCAACAAATTCAACAACAAGCTCAACATTAAAAAACAACAACAACCTCAACATTGAATAACACCAACAAATTCAACAACAACCTCAACATTGAAAAACAACAACAACCTCAACATTGCAAAACACCAACAAATTCAACAACAACCTCAACATTGAAAAACAACAACAACCTCAACAAGGAAAAACACCAACAAATTCAACAACAACCTCAACATTGAAAAACACCAACAAATTCAACAACAACCTCAGCATTGAAAAACAACAACAACCTCAACATTGAAAAACACCAACAAATTCAACAACAACTTCAACATTGAGAAACACCAACAAATTCACCAACAACGTCGAAATTGAAAAACGCCAACAAATTCAACAACCTCAACATTGAAAAACAACAACAACCTAAACATTGAAAAACACGAACAAATTCAACAACAACCTCAACATTGAAAAACAACAACAACCTCAACATTGAAAAACACCAACAAATTCAACAACAACCCCAACATTTAAAAACACCAACAAATTCAACAACAACCTCAACATTGAAAAACAACAACAATCTCAACAGTGAAAAACACCAACAAATTCAACAACAACCTCAACATTGAAAAACAGCAACAACCTCAACATTGAAAAACAACAACAAATTCAACAACAACTTCAACATTGAAAAACACCAACAAATTCAGCAACAACCTCGACATTGAAAAACACCATCAAATTCAACAACAACCTCAACATTGAAAAACACCAACAAATTCAACAAAAACCTCAACATTGAAAACACCAACAAATTCAACAACAACCTCAACATTGAAAAACAACAACAACCTCAACATTGAAAAACACCAAGAAATTCAACAACGACTTCAACATTGAAAAACACCAACAAATTCAACACAACCTCAACATTGAAAAACACCAACAAATTCAACAACAACCTCAGCATTGAAAAACAACAACAACCTCAACATTGAAAAACACCAACAAATTCAACAACAACCTCAACATTGAAAAACAACAACAACCTCAACATTGAAAAACACCAACAAATTCAACAAAAACTTCAACATTGAAAAACACCAACAAATTCAACAACAACCTCGAAATTGAAAAACACCAACAAATTCAACAACAACTTCAACATTGAAAAACACCAGCAAATTCAACAAAAACCTCGACATTGAAAAACACCATCAAATTCAACAACAACCTCAACATTGAAAATCACCAACAACCTCGAAATTGAAAAAACACCAACAAATTCAACAACAACCTCAACATTGAAAAACAACAACAACCTCAACATTGAAAAACACCAACAAATTCAACAACAACCTCAACATTGAAAAACAACAACAACCTCAACATTGAAAAACACCAACAAATTCAACAACAACCTCAACATTGAAAAACACCAACAAATTCACCAACAACCTCGAAATTGAAAAACGCCAACAAATTCAACAACAACCTCAACATTGAAAAACAACAACAACCTAAACATTGAAAAACACCAACAAATTCAACAACAACCTCAACATTGGAAAACAACAACAACCTCAACATTGAAAAACACCAACAATTTCAACAACATCCTCAACATTTAAAAACACCAACAAATTCAACAACAACCTCAACATTGAAAAACAACAACAATCTCAACATTGAAAAACACCAACAAATTCAACAACAACCTCAACATTGAAAAACAGCAAAAACCTCAACATTGAAAAACACCAACAAATTCAACAACAACTTCAACATTGAAAAACACCAACAAATTCAGCAACAACCTCGACATTGAAAAACACCATCAAATTCAACAACAACCTCAACATTGAAAAACACCAACAAATTCAACAAAAACCTCAACATTGAAAACACCAACAAATTCAACAAGAACCTCAGCATTTAAAAACGCCAACAAATTCAACAACAACCTCAACATTGAAAAACAACAACCTCAACATTGAAAAACACCAACAAATTCAACAAAAAATTCAACATTGAAAAACACCAACAAATTCAACAACAACCCCGACATTGAAAAACACCGACAAATTCAACAACAACCTCAACTTTGAAAAACAACAACAACCTCATCATGGAAAAACACCAACAAATTCAACAACAACCTCAACATTGAAAAACAACAACATCCTCAAAATTGAAAAACACCAACAAATTCGACAACAACCCCAACATTTAAAAACAACAACAACCTCAACATTGAAAAACACCAACAAATTCAACAACAACCTCAACATTGAAAAACACCAACAAATTCAATAACAACCTCAACATTGAAAAACACCAACAATCTCAACAACAACCTCAACATTGAAAAACAACAACAACCTCAACATTGAAAAACACCAACAAATTCAACAACAACCTGAACATTGAAAAACACCAACAAATTCAACAACAACCTCAACATTGAAAAACACCATCAAATTCAACAACAACCTCAACATTGAAAAACAGCAAGAACCTCAAAATTGAAAAAACACCAACAAATTCAACAACAACCTCAACATTTAAAAACAACAACAACCTCAACATTGAAAAACACCAACAAATTCAACGACAACCTCAACATTGAAAAACAACAACAAGCTCAACATTGAAAAACACCAACAAATTCAACAACAACCTCAACATTGAAAAACAACAACAAACTCAACATTGAAAAACACCAACAAATTCAACAACAACCTCAACATTGAAAAACAACAACAACCACAACATTGAAAAACACCAACAAATTCAACAATAACCTCAACATTGAAAAACAACAACAACCTCAACATTGAAAAACACCAACAAATTCAACAACAACCTCAACATTGAAAAACACCAACAAATTCAACAACAACCTCAACATTGAAAAACAACAACAACCTCAACATTGAAAAACACCAACAAATTCAACAACAACCTCAGCATTGAAAAACAACAACAACCTCAACATTGAAAAACACCAACAAATTCAACAACAACCTCAACATTGAAAAACAACAACAACCTCAACATTGAAAAACACCAGCAAATTCAACAACAACTTCAACATTGAAAAACACCAACAAATTCAACAACAACCTCGAAATTGAAAAACACCAACAAATTCAACAACAACCTCAACATTGAAAAACAACAACAACTTCAACATTGAATAACACCAACAAATTGAACAACAACCTCAACATTGAAAAACAACAACAACCTCAACATTGAAAAACACCAACAAATTCAACAACAACCTCAACATTGAAAAACAACAACAACCTCAACATTGAAAAACACCAACAAATTCAACAACAACCTCAACATTGAAAAACACCAACAAATTCAACAATAACCTCAGCATTGAAAAACAACAACAACCTCAACATTGAAAAACACCAACAAATTCAACAACAACTTCAACATTGAAAAACACCAACAAATTCACCAACAACCTCGAAATTGAAAAACGCCAACAAATTCAACAACAACCTCAACATTGAAAAACAACAACAACCTAAACATTGGAAAACACCAACAAATTCAACAACAGCCTCAACATTGAAAAACAACAACAACCTCAACATTGAAAAACACCAACAAATTCAACAACAACCTCAACATTTAAAAACACCAACAAATTCAACAACAACCTCAACATTGAAAAACACCAACAAATTCAACAACAACCTCAACATTGAAAAACAGCAACAACCTCAACATTGAAAAACACCAACAAATTCAACAACAACTTCAACATTGAAAAACATCAACAAATTCAACAAAAACCTCGACTTTGAAAAACACCATCAAATTCAACAACAACCTCAACATTGAAAATCACCAACAACCTCAAAATTGAAAAAACACCAACAAATTCAACAACAACCTCAACATTTAAAAACAACAACAACCTCAACATTGAAAAACACCAACAAATTCAACAACAACCTCAACATTGAAAACACCAACAAATTCAACAACAACCTCAGCATTGAAAAACAACAACAACCTCAACATTGAAAAAGACCAACAAATTCAACAACAACCTCAACATTGAAAAACAACAACAACCTCAATATTGAAAAACACCAACAAATTCAACAACAACCTCAACATTGAAAAACAACAACAACCTCAACATTGAAAAACACCAGCAAATTCAACAACAACTTCAACATTGAAAAACACCAACAAATTCAACAACAACCTCGAAATTGAAAAACACCAACAAATTCAACAACAACCTCAACATTGAAAAACAACAACAACTTCAACATTGAATAACACCAACAAATTGAACAACAACCTCAACATTGAAAAACAACAACAACCTCAACATTGAAAAACACCAACAAATTCAACAACAACCTCAACATTGAAAAACAACAACAACCTCAACATTGAAAAACACCAACAAATTCAACAACAACCTCAACATTGAAAAACACCAACAAATTCAACAACAACCTCAGCATTGAAAAACAACAACAACCTCAACATTGAAAAACACCAACAAATTCAACAACAACTTCAACATTGAAAAACACCAACAAATTCACCAACAACCTCGAAATTGAAAAACGCCAACAAATTCAACAACAACCTCAACATTGAAAAACAACAACAACCTAAACATTGAAAAACACCAACAAATTCAACAACAACCTCAACATTGAAAAACAACAACAACCTCAACATTGAAAAACACCAACAAATTCAACAACAACCTCAACATTTAAAAACACCAACAAATTCAACAACAACCTCAACATTGAAAAACACCAACAAATTCAACAACAACCTCAACATTGAAAAACAGCAACAACCTCAACATTGAAAAACACCAACAAATTCAACAACAACTTCAACATTGAAAAACATCAACAAATTCAACAAAAACCTCGACTTTGAAAAACACCATCAAATTCAACAACAACCTCAACATTGAAAATCACCAACAACCTCAAAATTGAAAAAACACCAACAAATTCAACAACAACCTCAACATTTAAAAACAACAACAACCTCAACATTGAAAAACACCAACAAATTCAACAACAACCTCAACATTGAAAAACACCAACAAATTCAACAACAACCTCAGCATTGAAAAACAACAACAACCTCAACATTGAAAAAGACCAACAAATTCAACAACAACCTCAACATTGAAAAACAACAACAACCTCAGCATTGAAAAACACCAGCAAATTCAACAACAACTTCAACATTGAAAAACACCAACAAATTCAACAACAACCTCGAAATTGAAAAACGCCAACAAATTCAACAACAACCTCAACATTGAAAAACAACAACAACCTAAACATTGAAAAAAACCAACAAATTCAACAACAACCTCAACATTGAAAAACAACAACAACCTCAACATTGAAAAACACCAACAAATTCAACAACAACCTCAACATTTAAAAACACCAACAATTTCAACAACAACCTCAACATTGAAAAACAACAACAATCTCAACATTGAAAAACACCAACAAATTCAACAACAACCTCAACATTGAAAAACAGCAACAACCTCAACATTGAAAAACACCAACAAATTCAACAACAACTTCAACATTGAAAAACACCAAGAAATTCAGCAACAACCTCGACATTGAAAAACACCATCAAATTCAACAACAACCTCAACATTGAAAAACACCAACAAATTCAACAAAAACCTCAACATTGAAAACACCAACAAATTCAACAACAACCTCAACATTGAAAAACAACAACAACCTCAACATTGAAAACACCAAGAAATTCAACAACGACTTCAACATTGAAAAACACCAACAATTTCAACAACAACCTCAACATTGAAAAACAACAACAACCTCAACATTGAAAAACACCAACAAATTCAACAACAACCTCAACATTGAAAAACAACAAAAACCTCAACATTGAAAAACACCAACAAATTCAACACAACCTCAACATTGAAAAACACCAACAAATTCAACAACAACCTCAGCATTGAAAAACAACAACAACCTCAACATTGAAAAACACCAACAAATTCAACAACAACCTCAACATTGAAAAACAACAACAACCTCAACATTAAAAAACACCAACAAATTCAACAAAAACTTCAACATTGAAAAACACCAACAAATTCAACAACAACCTCGAAATTGAAAAACACCAACAAATTCGACAACAACTTCAACATTGAAAAACACCAACAAATTCAACAAAACCTCGACATTGAAAAACACCATCAAATTCAACAACAACCTCAACATTGAAAATCACCAACAACCTCAAAATTGAAAAAACACCAACAAATTCAAAAACAACCTCAACATTTAAAAACAACGACAACCTCAACATTGAAAAACACCAACAAATTCAACAACAACCTCAACATTGAAAAACACCAACAAATTCAACAACAACCTCAGCATTGAAAAACACCAACAATCTCAACAACAACTTCAACATTGAAAAGCAACAACAACCTCAACATTGAAAAACACCAACAAATTCAACAACAACCTCAACATTGAAAAACACCAACAAATTCAACAACAACCTCAACATTGAAAAACAACAACAACCTCAGCATTGAAAAACACCAGCAAATTCAACAACAACTTCAACATTGAAAAACAACAACAAATTCAACAACAACCTCAAAATTGAAAAACGCCAACAAATTCAACAACAACCTCAACATTGAAAAACAACAACAACCTAAACATTGAAAAAACCAACAAATTCAACAACAACCTCAACATTGAAAAACAACAACAACCTCAACATTGAAAAACACCAACAAATTCAACAACAACCTCAACATTTAAAAACACCAACAATTTCAACAACAACCTCAACATTGAAAAACAACAACAATCTCAACATTGAAAAACACCAACAAATTCAACAACAACCTCAACATTGAAAAACAGCAACAACCTCAACATTGAAAAACACCAACAAATTCAACAACAACTTCAACATTGAAAAACACCAACAAATTCAGCAACAACCTCGACATTGAAAAACACCATCAAATTCAACAACAACCTCAACATTGAAAAACACCAACAAATTCAACAAAAACCTCAACATTGAAAACACCAACAAATTCAACAACAACCTCAACATTGAAAAACAACAACAACCTCAACATTGAAAACACCAAGAAATTCAACAACGACTTCAACATTGAAAAACACCAACAAATTCAACAACAACCTCAACATTGAAAAACAACAACAACCTCAACATTGAAAAACACCAACAAATTCAACAACAACCTCAACATTGAAAAACAACAAAAACCTCAACATTGAAAAACACCAACAAATTCAACACAACCTCAACATTGAAAAACACCAACAAATTCAACAACAACCTCAGCATTGAAAAACAACAACAACCTCAACATTGAAAAACACCAACAAATTCAACAACAACCTCAACATTGAAAAACAACAACAACCTCAACATTAAAAAACACCAACAAATTCAACAAAAACTTCAACATTGAAAAACACCAACAAATTCAACAACAACCTCGAAATTGAAAAACACCAACAAATTCGACAACAACTTCAACATTGAAAAACACCAACAAATTCAACAAAACCTCGACATTGAAAAACACCATCAAATTCAACAACAACCTCAACATTGAAAATCACCAACAACCTCAAAATTGAAAAAACACCAACAAATTCAAAAACAACCTCAACATTTAAAAACAACGACAACCTCAACATTGAAAAACACCAACAAATTCAACAACAACCTCAACATTGAAAAACACCAACAAATTCAACAACAACCCCAGCATTGAAAAACACCAACAATCTCAACAACAACTTCAACATTGAAAAGCAACAACAACCTCAACATTGAAAAACAGCAACAAATTCAACAACAACCTCAACATTGAAAAACACCAACAAATTCAACAACAGACTCAAGATTGAAAAACACCAACAAATTCAACAACATCAACATTGAAAAACAACAACAACCTCAACATTGAAAAACACCAACAAATTCAACAACAACCTCAGCATTGAAAAACAACAACAACCTCAACATTGAAAAACACCAACAAATTCAACAACAACCTCAACATTGAAAAACAACAACAACCTCAAAATTGAAAAACACCAACAAATTCAACAAAAACTTCAACATTGAAAAACACCAACAAATTCAACAACAACCTCGAAATTGAAAAACACCAACAAATTCAACAACAACTTCAACATTGAAAAACACCAACAAATTCAACAAAAACCTCGACATTGAAAAACACCATCAAATTCAACAACAACCTGAACATTGAAAATCACCAACAACCTCGAAATTGAAAAAACACCAACAATTTCAACAACAACCTCAACATTGAAAAACAACAACAACCTCAACATTGAAAAACACCAACAAATTCAACAACAACCTCAACATTGAAAAACAACATCAACCTCAACATTGAAAAACACCAACAAATTCAACAACAACCTCAACATTGAAAAACACCAACAAATTCACCAACAACCTCGAAATTGAAAAACGCCAAAAAATTCAACAACAACCTCCACATTGAAAAACAACAACAACCTAAACATTCAAAAACACCAACAAATTCAACAACAACCTCAACATTGAAAAACAACAACAACCTCAACATTGAAAAACACCAACAATTTCAACAACATCCTCAACATTTAAAAACACCAACAAATTCAACAACAACCTCAACATTGAAAAACAACAACAATCTCAACATTGAAAAACACCAACAATTTCAACAACAACCTCAACATTGCAAAACAGCAACAACCTCAACATTGAAAAACACCAACAAATTCAACAACAACTTCAACATTGAAAAACACCAACAAATTCAGCAACAACCTCGACATTGAAAAACACCATCAAATTCAACAACAACCTCAACATTGAAAAACACCAACAAATTCAACAAAAACCTCAACATTGAAAACACCAACAAATTCAACCACAACCTCAGCATTTAAAAACGCCAACAAATTCAACAACAACCTCAACATTGAAAAACAACAACAACCTCAACATTGAAAAACACCAACAAATTCAACAACAACCTCAACATTGAAAAACACCAACAAATTCAACAACAACCTCAACATTGAAAAACACCAACAAACTCAACAACAACCTCAACATTGAAAAACAACAACAACCTCAACATTGAAAAACACCAACAAATTCAACAACAACCTCAACATTGAAAAATACCAACAAATTCAAAAACAACCTCAACATTGAAAAACACCATCAAATTCAACAACAACCTCAACATTGAAAAACACCAAGAACCTCAAAATTGAAAAAACACCAACAAATTCAACAACAACCTCAACATTTAAAAAGAACAACAACCTCAACGTTGAAAAACACCAACAAATTCAACAACAACCTCAACATTGAAAACAACAACAAATTCAACAACAACCTCAACATTGAAAAACACCAACAAACTCAACAACAACCTCAACATGGAAAAACAACAACAACCTCAACATTGAAAAACACCAACAAATTCAACCACAACCTCAACATTGAAAAACACCAACAAATTCAACAACAACCTCAACATTGAAAAACAACAACAACCTCAACATTGAAAAACACCAACAAATTCAACGACAACCTCAACATTGAAAAACAACAACAAGCTCAACATTGAAAAACACCAACAAATTCAACAACAACCTCAACATTGAAAAACAACAACAAACTCAACATTGAAAAACACCAACAAATTCAACAACAACCTCAACATTGAAAAACAACAACAACCACAACATTGAAAAACACCAACAAATTCAACAATAACCTCAACATTGAAAAACAACAACAACCTCAACATTGAGAAACACCAACAAATTCAACAACAACCTCAACATTGAAAAACACCAACAAATTCAACAACAACCTCAACATTTAAAAACAACAACAAATTCAACAACAACCTCGAAATTGAAAAACACCAACAAATTCAACAACAACTTCAACATTGAAAAACACCAACAAATTCAACAAAAACCTCGACATTGAAAAACACCATCAAATTCAACAACAACCTGAACATTGAAAATCACCAACAACCTCGAAATTGAAAAAACACCAACAATTTCAACAACAACCTCAACATTGAAAAACAACAACAACCTCAACATTGAAAAACACCAACAAATTCAACAACAACCTCAACATTGAAAAACAACATCAACCTCAACATTGAAAAACACCAACAAATTCAACAACAACCTCAACATTGAAAAACACCAACAAATTCACCAACAACCTCGAAATTGAAAAACGCCAAAAAATTCAACAACAACCTCCACATTGAAAAACAACAACAACCTAAACATTCAAAAACACCAACAAATTCAACAACAACCTCAACATTGAAAAACAACAACAACCTCAACATTGAAAAACACCAACAATTTCAACAACATCCTCAACATTTAAAAACACCAACAAATTCAACAACAACCTCAACATTGAAAAACAACAACAATCTCAACATTGAAAAACACCAACAATTTCAACAACAACCTCAACATTGCAAAACAGCAACAACCTCAACATTGAAAAACACCAACAAATTCAACAACAACTTCAACATTGAAAAACACCAACAAATTCAGCAACAACCTCGACATTGAAAAACACCATCAAATTCAACAACAACCTCAACATTGAAAAACACCAACAAATTCAACAAAAACCTCAACATTGAAAACACCAACAAATTCAACCACAACCTCAGCATTTAAAAACGCCAACAAATTCAACAACAACCTCAACATTGAAAAACAACAACAACCTCAACATTGAAAAACACCAACAAATTCAACAACAACCTCAACATTGAAAAACACCAACAAATTCAACAACAACCTCAACATTGAAAAACACCAACAAACTCAACAACAACCTCAACATTGAAAAACAACAACAACCTCAACATTGAAAAACACCAACAAATTCAACAACAACCTCAACATTGAAAAATACCAACAAATTCAAAAACAACCTCAACATTGAAAAACACCATCAAATTCAACAACAACCTCAACATTGAAAAACACCAAGAACCTCAAAATTGAAAAAACACCAACAAATTCAACAACAACCTCAACATTTAAAAAGAACAACAACCTCAACGTTGAAAAACACCAACAAATTCAACAACAACCTCAACATTGAAAACAACAACAAATTCAACAACAACCTCAACATTGAAAAACACCAACAAACTCAACAACAACCTCAACATGGAAAAACAACAACAACCTCAACATTGAAAAACACCAACAAATTCAACCACAACCTCAACATTGAAAAACACCAACAAATTCAACAACAACCTCAACATTGAAAAACAACAACAACCTCAACATTGAAAAACACCAACAAATTCAACGACAACCTCAACATTGAAAAACAACAACAAGCTCAACATTGAAAAACACCAACAAATTCAACAACAACCTCAACATTGAAAAACAACAACAAACTCAACATTGAAAAACACCAACAAATTCAACAACAACCTCAACATTGAAAAACAACAACAACCACAACATTGAAAAACACCAACAAATTCAACAATAACCTCAACATTGAAAAACAACAACAACCTCAACATTGAGAAACACCAACAAATTCAACAACAACCTCAACATTGAAAAACACCAACAAATTCAACAACAACCTCAACATTTAAAAACAACAACAACCTCAACATTGAAAAACACCAACAAATTCAACAACAACCTCAACATTGAAAAACAACAACAACCTCAACATTGAAAAACACCAACAAATTCAACAACAACCTCAACATTGAAAAACACCAACAAATTCAACAACAACCTCAGCATTGAAAAACAACAACCTCAACTGTGAAAAACACCAACAAATTCAACAACAACCTCAACATTGAAAAACAACAACAACCTCAACATTGAAAAACACCAGCAAATTCAACAACAACTTCAACATTGAAAAACACCAACAAATTCAACAACAACCTCGAAATTGAAAAACACCAACAAATTCAACAACAACCTCAACATTGAAAAACAACAACAACTTCAACATTGAATAACACCAACAAATTCAACAACAACCTCAACATTGAAAAACAACAACAACCTCAACATTGAAAAACACCAACAAATTCAACAACAACCTCAACATTGAAAAACAACAACAACCTCAACATTGAAAAACACCAACAAATTCAACAACAACCTCAACATTGAAAAACAACAACAAATTCAACAACAACCTCAGCATTGAAAAACAACAACAACCTCAACATTGAAAAACACCAACAAATTCAACAACAACTTCAACATTGAAAAACACCAACAAATTCACCAACAACCTCGAAATTGAAAAACGCCAACAAATTCAACAACAACCTCAACATTGAAAAACAACAACAACCTAAACATTGAAAAACAACAACAAATTCAACAACAACCTCAACATTGAAAAACAACAACAACCTCAACATTGAAAAACACCAACAAATTCAACAACAACCTCAACATTTAAAAACACCAACAAATTCAACAACAACCTCAACATTGAAAAACACCAACAAATTCAACAACAACCTCAACATTGAAAAACAGCAACAACCTCAACATTGAAAAACACCAACAAATTCAACAACAACTTCAACGTTGAAAAACACCATCAAATTCAACAAAAACCTCGACTTTGAAAAACACCATCAAATTCAACAACAACCTCAACATTGAAAATCACCAACAACCTCAAAATTGAAAAAACACCAACAAATTCAACAACAACCTCAACATTTAAAAACAACAACAACCTCAACATTGAAAAACGCCAACAAATTCAACAACCTCAACATTGAAAAACACCAACAAATTCAACAACAACCTCAGCATTGAAAAACAACAACAACCTCAACATTGAAAAACACCAACAAATTCAACAACAACCTCAACATTGAAAAACAACAACAACCTCAACATTGAAAAACACCAGCAAATTCAACAACAACTTCAACATTGAAAAACACCAACAAATTCAACAACAACCTCGAAATTGAAAAACACCAAGAAATTCAACAACAACCTCAACATTGAAAAACAACAAAAACCTCAACATTGAATAACACCAACAAATTCAACAACAACCTCAACATTGAAAAACAACAGCAACCTCAACATTGAAAAACACCAACAAATTCAACAACAACCTCAACATTGAAAAACAACAACAACCTCAACATTGAAAAACACCAACAAATTCAACAACAACCTCAACATTGAAAAACACCAACAAATTCAACAACAACCTCAGCATTGAAAAACAACAACAACCTCAACTTTGAAAAACACCAACAAATTCAACAACAACCTCAACATTGAAAAACAACAACAACCTAAACATTGAAAAACACCAACAAATTCAACAACAACCTCAACATTGAAAAACAACAACAACCTCAACATTGAAAAACACCAACAAATTCAACAACAACCTCAACATTTAAAAACACCAACAAATTCAACAACAACCTCAACATTGAAAAACAACAACAATCTCAACATTGAAAAACACCAACAAATTCAACAACAACCTCAACATTGAAAAACAGCAACAACCTCAACATTGAAAAACAACAACAAATTCAACAACAACTTCAACATTTAAAAACACCAACAAATTCAGCAACAGCCTCGACATTGAAAAACACCATCAAATTCAACAACAACCTCAACATTGAAAAACACCAACAAATTCAACAAAAACCTCAACATTGAAAACACCAACAAATTCAACAACAACCTCAACATTGAAAAACAACAACAACCTCAACATTGAAAACACCAAGAAATTCAACAACGACTTCAACATCGAAAAACACCAACAAATTCAACAACAACCTCAACATTGAAAAACAACAACAACCTCAACATTGAAAAACACCAACAAATCCAACAACAACCTCAACATTGAAAAACAACAAAAACCTCAACATTGAAAAACACCAACAAATTCAACACAACCTCAACATTGAAAAACACCAACAAATTCAACAACAACCTCAGCATTGAAAAACAACAACAACCTCAACATTGAAAAACACCAACAAATTCAACAACAACCTCAACATTGAAAAACAACAACAACCTCAACATTGAAAAACACCAACAAATTCAACAAAAACTTCAACATTGAAAAACACCAACAAATTCAACAACAACCTCTAAATTGAAAAACACCTACAAATTCAACAACAACTTCAACATTGAACAACACCAACAAATTCAACAAAAACCTCGACATTGAAAAACACCATCAAATTCAACAACAACCTCAACATTGAAAATCACCAACAACCTCAAAATTGAAAAAACACCAACAAATTCAAAAACAACCTCAACATTTAAAAACAACAACAACCTCAACATTGAAAAACACCAACAAATTCAACAACAACCTCAACATTGAAAAACACCAACAAATTCAACAACAACCTCAACATTGAAAAACACCAACAAACGCAACAACAACCTCAACATTGAAAAACAACAACAACCTCAACATTGAAAAACACCAACAAATTCAACAACAACCTCAACATTGAAAAACACCAACAAATTCAACAACAAACTCAAGATTGAAAAACACCAACAAATTCAACAACCTCAACATTGAAAAACAACAACAACCTCAACATTGAAAAACACCGACATATTCAACAACAACCTCAACATTGAAAAACACCAACAAATTCAACAACAACCTCAACATTGAAAAACAACAACAACCTCAACATTGAAAAACACCAACAAATTCAACAACAACCTCAACATTGAAAAACAACAACAACCTCAACATTGAAAAACACCAACAAATTCAACCATAACCTCAACATTGAAAAACAACAACAACCTCAACATTGAAAAACACCAAATTCAACAACAACCTCAACATTGAAAAACACCAACAAATTAAACAACAACCTCAACATTGAAAAACACCAACAAATTCAACAACAACCTCAACATTGAAAAACAACAACAACCTCAACATTGAAAAACACCAACAAATTCAACAACAACCTCAACATTGAAAAACACCAACAAATTCAACAACAACCTCAACATTGAAAAACACCAACAAATTCAACAACAACCTCAACATTGAAAAACAGCACAAACCTCAACATTGAAAAACACCAACAAATTCAACAACAACTTCAACGTTGAAAAACACCATCAAATTCAACAAAAACCTCGACTTTGAAAAACACCATCAAATTCAACAACAACCTCAACATTGAAAATCACCAACAACCTCAAAATTGAAAAATACACCAACAAATTCAACAACAACCTCAACATTTAAAAACAACAACAACCTCAACATTGAAAAACGCCAACAAATTCAACAACAACCTCAACATTGAAAAACACCAACAAATTCAACAACAACCTCAGCATTGAAAAACAACAACAACCTCAACATTGAAAAAGACCAACAAATTCAACAACAACCTCAACATTGAAAAACAACAACAACCTCAACATTGAAAAACACCAGCAAATTCAACAACAACTTCAACATTGAAAAACACCAACAAATTCAACAACAACCTCGAAATTGAAAAACACCAAGAAATTCAACAACAACCTCAACATTGAAAAACAACAAAAACCTCAACATTGAATAACACCAACAAATTCAACAACAACCTCAACATTGAAAAACAACAGCAACCTCAACATTGAAAAACACCAACAAATTCAACAACAACCTCAACATTGAAAAACAACAACAACCTCAACATTGAAAAACACCAACAAATTCAACAACAACCTCAACATTGAAAAACACCAACAAATTCAACAACAACCTCAGCATTGAAAAACAACAACAACCTCAAAATTGAAAAAACACCAACAAATTCAAAAACAACCTCAACATTTAAAAACAACAACAACCTCAACATTGAAAAACACCAACAAATTCAACAACAACCTCAACATTGAAAAACACCAACAAATTCAACAACAACCTCAACATTGAAAAACACCAACAAACGCAACAACAACCTCAACATTGAAAAACAACAACAACCTCAACATTGAAAAACACCAACAAATTCAACAACAACCTCAACATTGAAAAATACCAACAAATTCAAAAACAACCTCAACATTGAAAAACACCATCAAATTCAACAACAACCTCAACATTGAAAAACACCAAGAACCTCAAAATTGAAAAAACACCAACAAATTCAACAACAACCTCAACATTTAAAAAGAACAACAACCTCAACGTTGAAAAACACCAACAAATTCAACAACAACCTCAACATTGAAAACAACAACAAATTCAACAACAACCTCAACATTGAAAAACACCAACAAACTCAACAACAACCTCAACATGGAAAAACAACAACAAGCTCAACATTGAAAAACACCAACAAATTCAACCACAACCTCAACATTGAAAAACACCAACAAATTCAACAACAACCTCAACATTGAAAAACAACAACAACCTCAACATTGAAAAACACCAACAAATTCAACGACAACCTCAACATTGAAAAACAACAACAAGCTCAACATTGAAAAACACCAACAAATTCAACAACAACCTCAACATTGAAAAACAACAACAAACTCAACATTGAAAAACACCAACAAATTCAACAACAACCTCAACATTGAAAAACAACAACAACCACAACATTGAAAAACACCAACAAATTCAACAATAACCTCAACATTGAAAAACAACAACAACCTCAACATTGAGAAACACCAACAAATTCAACAACAACCTCAACATTGAAAAACACCAACAAATTCAACAACAACCTCAGCATTGAAAAACAACAACCTCAACATTGAAAAACACCAACAAATTCAACAACAACCTCAACATTGAAAAACAACAACAACCTCAACATTGAAAAACACCAGCAAATTCAACAACAACTTCAACATTGAAAAACACCAACAAATTCAACAACAACCTCGAAATTGAAAAACACCAACAAATTCAACAACAACCTCAACATTGAAAAACAACAACAACTTCAACATTGAATAACACCAACAAATTCAACAACAACCTCAACATTGAAAAACAACAACAACCTCAACATTGAAAAACACCAACAAATTCAACAACAACCTCAACATTGAAAAACAACAACAACCTCAACATTGAAAAACACCAACAAATTCAACAACAACCTCAACATTGAAAAACAACAACAAATTCAACAACAACCTCAGCATTGAAAAACAACAACAACCTCAACATTGAAAAACACCAACAAATTCAACAACAACTTCAACATTGAAAAACACCAACAAATTCACCAACAACCTCGAAATTGAAAAACGCCAACAAATTCAACAACAACCTCAACATTGAAAAACAACAACAACCTAAACATTGAAAAACACCAACAAATTCAACAACAACCTCAACATTGAAAAACAACAACAACCTCAACATTGAAAAACACCAACAAATTCAACAACAACCTCAACATTTAAAAACACCAACAAATTCAACAACAACCTCAACATTGAAAAACACCAACAAATTCAACAACAACCTCAACATTGAAAAACAGCAACAACCTCAACATTGAAAAACACCAACAAATTCAACAACAACTTCAACGTTGAAAAACACCATCAAATTCAACAAAAACCTCGACTTTGAAAAACACCATCAAATTCAACAACAACCTCAACATTGAAAATCACCAACAACCTCAAAATTGAAAAAACACCAACAAATTCAACAACAACCTCAACATTTAAAAACAACAACAACCTCAACATTGAAAAACGCCAACAAATTCAACAACAACCTCAACATTGAAAAACACCAACAAATTCAACAACAACCTCAGCATTGAAAAACAACAACAACCTCAACATTGAAAAACACCAACAAATTCAACAACAACCTCAACATTGAAAAACAACAACAACCTCAACATTGAAAAACACCAGCAAATTCAACAACAACTTCAACATTGAAAAACACCAACAAATTCAACAACAACCTCGAAATTGAAAAACACCAAGAAATTCAACAACAACCTCAACATTGAAAAACAACAAAAACCTCAACATTGAATAACACCAACAAATTGAACAACAACCTCAACATTGAAAAACAACAGCAACCTCAACATTGAAAAACACCAACAAATTCAACAACAACCGCAACATTGAAAAACAACAACAACCTCAACATTGAAAAACACCAACAAATTCAACAACAACCTCAACATTGAAAAACACCAACAAATTCAACAACAACCTCAGCATTGAAAAACAACAACAACCTCAACTTTGAAAAACACCAACAAATTCAACAACAACCTCAACATTGAAAAACAACAACAACCTAAACATTGAAAAACACCAACAAATTCAGCAACAACCTCAACATTGAAAAACAACAACAACCTCAACATTGAAAAACACCAACAAATTCAACAACAACCTCAACATTTAAAAACACCAACAAATTCAACAACAACCTCAACATTGAAAAACAACAACAATCTCAACATTGAAAAACACCAACAAATTCAACAACAACCTCAACATTGAAAAACAGCAACAACCTCAACATTGAAAAACAACAACAAATTCAACAACAACTTCAACATTTAAAAACACCAACAAATTCAGCAACAGCCTCGACATTGAAAAACACCATCAAATTCAACAACAACCTCAACATTGAAAAACACCAACAAATTCAACAAAAACCTCAACATTGAAAACACCAACAAATTCAACAACAACCTCAACATTGAAAAACAACAACAACCTCAACATTGAAAACACCAAGAAATTCAACAACGACTTCAACATCGAAAAACACCAACAAATTCAACAACAACCTCAACATTGAAAAACAACAACAACCTCAACATTGAAAAACACCAACAAATTCAACAACAACCTCAACATTGAAAAACAACAAAAACCTCAACATTGAAAAACACCAACAAATTCAACACAACCTCAACATTGAAAAACACCAACAAATTCAACAACAACCTCAGCATTGAAAAACAACAACAACCTCAACATTGAAAAACACCAACAAATTCAACAACAACCTCAACATTGAAAAACAACAACAACCTCAACATTGAAAAACACCAACAAATTCAACAAAAACTTCAACATTGAAAAACACCAACAAATTCAACAACAACCTCTAAATTGAAAAACACCTACAAATTCAACAACAACTTCAACATTGAACAACACCAACAAATTCAACAAAAACCTCGACATTGAAAAACACCATCAAATTCAACAACAACCTCAACATTGAAAATCACCAACAACCTCAAAATTGAAAAAACACCAACAAATTCAAAAACAACCTCAACATTTAAAAACAACAACAACCTCAACATTGAAAAACACCAACAAATTCAACAACAACCTCAACATTGAAAAACACCAACAAATTCAACAACAACCTCAACATTGAAAAACACCAACAAACGCAACAACAACCTCAACATTGAAAAACAACAACAACCTCAACATTGAAAAACACCAACAAATTCAACAACAACCTCAACATTGAAAAACACCAACAAATTCAACAACAAACTCAAGATTGAAAAACACCAACAAATTCAACAACCTCAACATTGAAAAACAACAACAACCTCAACATTGAAAAACACCGACATATTCAACAACAACCTCAACATTGAAAAACACCAACAAATTCAACAACAACCTCAACATTGAAAAACAACAACAACCTCAACATTGAAAAACACCAACAAATTCAACAACAACCTCAACATTGAAAAACAACAACAACCTCAACATTGAAAAACACCAACAAATTCAACCATAACCTCAACATTGAAAAACAACAACAACCTCAACATTGAAAAACACCAAATTCAACAACAACCTCAACATTGAAAAACACCAACAAATTAAACAACAACCTCAACATTGAAAAACACCAACAAATTCAACAACAACCTCAACATTGAAAAACAACAACAACCTCAACATTGAAAAACACCAACAAATTCAACAACAACCTCAACATTGAAAAACACCAACAAATTCAACAACAACCTCAACATTGAAAAACACCAACAAATTCAACAACAACCTCAACATTGAAAAACAGCACAAACCTCAACATTGAAAAACACCAACAAATTCAACAACAACTTCAACGTTGAAAAACACCATCAAATTCAACAAAAACCTCGACTTTGAAAAACACCATCAAATTCAACAACAACCTCAACATTGAAAATCACCAACAACCTCAAAATTGAAAAATACACCAACAAATTCAACAACAACCTCAACATTTAAAAACAACAACAACCTCAACATTGAAAAACGCCAACAAATTCAACAACAACCTCAACATTGAAAAACACCAACAAATTCAACAACAACCTCAGCATTGAAAAACAACAACAACCTCAACATTGAAAAAGACCAACAAATTCAACAACAACCTCAACATTGAAAAACAACAACAACCTCAACATTGAAAAACACCAGCAAATTCAACAACAACTTCAACATTGAAAAACACCAACAAATTCAACAACAACCTCGAAATTGAAAAACACCAAGAAATTCAACAACAACCTCAACATTGAAAAACAACAAAAACCTCAACATTGAATAACACCAACAAATTCAACAACAACCTCAACATTGAAAAACAACAGCAACCTCAACATTGAAAAACACCAACAAATTCAACAACAACCTCAACATTGAAAAACAACAACAACCTCAACATTGAAAAACACCAACAAATTCAACAACAACCTCAACATTGAAAAACACCAACAAATTCAACAACAACCTCAGCATTGAAAAACAACAACAACCTCAACTTTGAAAAACACCAACAAATTCAACAAAAACCTCAACATTGAAAAACAACAACAACCTCAACATTGAAAAACACCAACAAATTCAACAACAACTTCAACATTGAAAAACAACAAGAAATTCACCAACAACCTCGAAATTGAAAAACGCCAACAAATTCAACAACAACCTCAACATTGAAAAACAACAACAACCTAAACATTGAAAAACACCAACAAATTCAACAACAACCTCAACATTGAAAAACAACAACAACCTCAACATTGAAAAACACCAACAAATTCAACAACAACCTCAACATTTAAAAACACCAACAAATTCAACAACAACCTCAACATTGAAAAACAACAACAATCTCAACATTGAAAAACACCAACAAATTCAACAACAACCTCAACATTGAAAAACAGCAACAACCTCAACATTGAAAAACAACAACAAATTCAACAACAACTTCAACATTTAAAAACACCAACAAATTCAGCAACAGCCTCGACATTGAAAAACACCATCAAATTCAACAACAACCTCAACATTGAAAAACACCAACAAATTCAACAAAAACCTCAACATTGAAAACACCAACAAATTCAACAACAACCTCAACATTGAAAAACAACAACAACCTCAACATTGAAAACACCAAGAAATTCAACAACGACTTCAACATCGAAAAACACCAACAAATTCAACAACAACCTCAACATTGAAAAACAACAACAACCTCAACATTGAAAAACACCAACAAATTCAACAACAACCTCAACATTGAAAAACAACAAAAACCTCAACATTGAAAAACACCAACAAATTCAACACAACCTCAACATTGAAAATCACCAACAAATTCAACAACAACCTCAGCATTGAAAAACAACAACAACCTCAACATTGAAAAACACCAACAAATTCAACAACAACCTCAACATTGAAAAACAACAACAACCTCAACATTGAAAAACACCAACAAATTCAACAAAAACTTCAACATTGAAAAACACCAACAAATTCAACAACAACCTCTAAATTGAAAAACACCTACAAATTCAACAACAACTTCAACATTGAACAACACCAACAAATTCAACAAAAACCTCGACATTGAAAAACACCATCAAATTCAACAACAACCTCAACATTGAAAATCACCAACAACCTCAAAATTGAAAAAACACCAACAAATTCAAAAACAACCTCAACATTTAAAAACAACAACAACCTCATCATTGAAAAACACCAACAAATTCAACAACAACCTCAACATTGAAAAACACCAACAAATTCAACAACAACCTCAACATTGAAAAAGACCAACAAACGCAACAACAACCTCAACATTGAAAAACAACAACAACCTCAACATTGAAAAACACCAACAAATTCAACAACAACCTCAACATTGAAAAACACCAACAAATTCAACAACAAACTCAAGATTGAAAAACACCAACAAATTCAACAACCTCAACATTGAAAAACAACAACAACCTCAACATTGAAAAACACCGACATATTCAACAACAACCTCAACATTGAAAAACACCAACAAATTCAACAACAACCTCAACATTGAAAAACAACAACAACCTCAACATTGAAAAACACCAACAAATTCAACAACAACCTCAACATTGAAAAACAACAACAACCTCAACATTGAAAAACACCAACAAATTCAACCATAACCTCAACATTGAAAAACAACAACAACCTCAACATTGAAAAACACCAAATTCAACAACAACCTCAACATTGAAAAACACCAACAAATTAAACAACAACCTCAACATTGAAAAACACCAACAAATTCAACAACAACCTCAACATTGAAAAACAACAACAACCTCAACATTGAAAAACACCAACAAATTCAACAACAACCTCAACATTGAAAAACAACAACTGCCTCAACATTGAAAAACACCAACAAATTCAACAGCAACCTCAACATTGAAAAACAACAACAAACTCAACATTGAAAAACACCAACAACCTCAACATTGAAAAACACCAACAAATTCAACAATAACCTCAACATTGAAAAACAACAACAACCTCAACATTGAAAAACACCAACAAATTCAACAACAACCTCAACATTGAAAAACACCAACAAATTCAACAAAAACCTCAACATTGAAAAACAACAACAACCTCAACATTGAAAAACACCAACAAATTCAACAACAACCTCAACATTGAAAAACAACAACAACCTCAACATTGAAAAACACCAACAAATTCAACAACAACCTCAACATTGAAAAACACCAACAAATTCAACAAAAACCTCAGCATTGAAAAACAACAACAACCTCAACATTGAAAAACACCAACAAATTCAACAACAACCTCAACATTGAAAAACAACAACAACCTCAACATTGAAAAACACCAGCAAATTCAACAACAACTTCAACATTGAAAAAGACCAACAAATTCAACAACTACCTCGAAATTGAAAAACACCAACAAATTCAACAACAACCTCAACATTGAAAAACAACAACAACCTCAACATTGAATAACACCAACAAATTCAACAACAACCTCAACATTGAAAAACAACAACAACCTCAACATTGAAAAACACCAACAAATTCAACAACAACCTCACCATTGAAAAACAACAACAACCTCAACATTGAAAAACACCAACAAATTCAACAACAACCTCAACATTGAAAAACACCAACAAATTCACCAACAACCTCGAAATTGAAAAACGCCAACAAATTCAACAACAACCTCAACATTGAAAAACAACAACAACCTAAACATTGAAAAACACCAACAAATTCAACAACAACCTCAACATTGAAAAACAACAACAACGTCAACATTGAAAAACACCAACAAATTCAACAACAACCTCAACATTTAAAAACACCAACAAATTCAACAACAACCTCAACATTGAAAAACAACAACAATCTCAACATTGAAAAACACCAACAAATTCAACAACAACCTCAACATTGAAAAACAGCAACAACCTCAACATTGAAAAACACCAACAAATTCAACAACAACTTCAACATTGAAAAACACCAACAAATTCAACAACAACCTCGACATTGAAAAACACGATCAAATTCAACAACAACCTCAACATTGAAAAACACCAACAAATTCAACAAAAACCTCAACATTGAAAACACCAACAAATTCAACAACAACCTCAACATTGAAAAACAACAACAACCTCAACATTGAAAACACCAAGAAATTCAACAACGACTTCAACATTGAAAAACACCAACAAATTCAACAACAACCTCAACATTGAAAAACACCAACAAATTCAACAACAAACTCAAGATTGAAAAACACCAACAAATTCAACAACCTCAACATTGAAAAACAACAACAACCTCAACATTGAAAAACACCGACATATTCAACAACAACCTCAACATTGAAAAACACCAACAAATTCAACAACAACCTCAACATTGAAAAACAACAACAACCTCAACATTGAAAAACACCAACAAATTCAACAACAACCTCAACATTGAAAAACAACAAAAACCTCAACATTGAAAAACACCAACAAATTCAACACAACCTCAACATTGAAAAACACCAACAAATTCAACAACAACCTCAGCATTGAAAAACAACAACAACCTCAACATTGAAAAACACCAACAAATTCAACAACAACCTCAACATTGAAAAACAACAACAACCTCAACATTGAAAAACACCAACAAATTCAACAAAAACTTCAACATTGAAAAACACCAACAAATTCAACAACAACCTCGAAATTGAAAAACACCAACAAATTCAACAACAACTTCAACATTGAAAAACACCATCAAATTCAACAACAACCTCAACATTGAAAATCACCAACAACCTCAAAATTGAAAAAACACCAACAAATTCAAAAACAACCTCAACATTTAAAAACAACAACAACCTCAACATTGAAAAACACCAACAAATTCAACAACAACCTCAACAAAGAAAAACACCAACAAATTCAACAACAACCTCAACATTGAAAAACACCAACAAACTCAACAACAACCTCAACATTGAAAAACAACAACAACCTCAACATTGAAAAACACCAACAAATTCAACAACAAACTCAAGATTGAAAAACACCAACAAATTCAACAACCTCAACATTGAAAAACAACAACAACCTCAACATTGAAAAACACCAACATATTCAACAACAACCTCAACATTGAAAAACACCAACAAATTCAACAACAACCTCAACATTGAAAAACAACAACAACCTCAACATTGAAAAACACCAACAAATTCAACAACAACCTCAACATTGAAAAACAACAACAACCTCAACATTGAAAAACACCAACAAATTCAACCATAACCTCAACATTGAAAAACAACAACAACCTCAACATTCAAAAACACCAAATTCAACAACAACCTCAACATTGAAAAACACCAACAAATTAAACAACAACCTCAACATTGAAAAACACCAACAAATTCAACAACAACCTCAACATTGAAAAACAACAACAACCTCAACATTGAAAAACACCAACAAATTCAACAACAACCTCAACATTGAAAAACAGCAACTGCCTCAACATTGAAAAACACCAACAAATTCAACAGCAACCTCAACATTGAAAAACAACAACAAACTCAACATTGAAAAACACCAACAACCTCAACATTGAAAAACACCAACAAATTCAACAATAACCTCAACATTGAAAAACAACAACAACCTCAACATTGAAAAACACCAACAAATTCAACAACAACCTCAACATTGAAAAACACCAACAAATTCAACAACAACCTCAACATTGAAAAACAACAACAACCTCAACATTGAAAAACACCAACAAATTCAACAACAACCTCAACATTGAAAAACAACAACAACCTCAACATTGAAAAACACCAACAAATTCAACAACAACCTCAAAATTGAAAAACACCAACAAATTCAACAACAACCTCAGCATTGAAAAACAACAACAACCTCAACATTGAAAAACACCAACAAATTCAACAACAACCTCAACATTGAAAAACAACAACAACCTCAACATTGAAAAACACCAGCAAATACAACAACAACTTCAACATTGAAAAACACCAACAAATTCAACAACTACCTCGAAATTGAAAAACACCAACAAATTCAACAACAACCTCAACATTGAAAAACAACAACAACCTGAACATTGAATAACACCAACAAATTCAACAACAACCTCAACATTGAAAAACAACAACAACCTCAACATTGAAAAACACCAACAAATTCAACAACAACCTCAACATTGAAAAACAACAACAACCTCAACATTGAAAAACACCAACAAATTCAACAACAACCTCAACATTGAAAAACACCAACAAATTCACCAACAACCTCGAAATTGAAAAACGCCAACAAATTCAACAACAACCTCAACATTGAAAAACAACAACAACCTAAACCTCGAAAAACACCAACAAATTCAACAACAACCTCATCATTGAAAAACAACAACAACCTCAACATTGAAAAACACCAACAAATTCAACAACAACCTCAACATTTAAAAACACCAACAAATTCAACAACAACCTCAACATTGAAAAACAACAACAATCTCAACATTGAAAAACACCAACAAATTCAACAACAACCTCAACATTGAAAAACAGCAACAACCTCAACATTGAAAAACACCAACAAATTCAACAACAACTTCAACATTGAAAAACACCAACAAATTCAGCAACAACCTCGACATTGAAAAACACCATCAAATTCAACAACAACCTCAACATTGAAAAAGACCAACAAATTCAACAAAAACCTCAACATTGAAAACACCAACAAATTCAACAACAACCTCAACATTGAAAAACAACAACAACCTCAACATTGAAAACACCAAGAAATTCAACAACGACTTCAACATTGAAAAACACCAACAAATTCAACAACAACCTCAACATTGAAAAACAACAACAACCTCAACATTGAAAAACACCAACTAATTCAACAACAACCTCAACATTGAAAAACAACAAAAACCTCAGCATTGAAAAACACCAACAAATTCAACACAACCTCAACATTGAAAAACACCAACAAATTCAACAACAACCTCAGCATTGAAAAACAACAACAACCTCAGCATTGAAAAACAGCAACAAATTGAACAACAACCTCAACATTGAAAAACAACAACAACCTCAACATTGAAAAACACCAACAAATTCAACAAAAACTTCAACATTGAAAAACACCAACAAATTCAACAACAACCTCGAAATTGAAAAACACCAACAAATTCAACAACAACTTCAACATTGCAAAACACCAACAAATTCAACAAAAACCTCGACATTGAAAAACAGCATCAAATTCAACAACAACCACAACATTGAAAATCACCAACAACCTCAAAATTGAAAAAACACCAACAAATTCAAAAACAACCTCAACATTTAAAAACAACAACCTCAACATTGAAAAACGCCAACAAATTCAACAACAACCTCAACATTGAAAAACACCAACAAATTCAACAACAACCTCAGCATTGAAAAACACCAACAAACTCAACAACAACCTCAACATTGAAAAACAACAACAACCTCAACATTGAAAAACACCAACAAATTCATCAACAACCTCAACATTGAAAAGCACCAACAAATTCAACAACAAACTCAAGATTGAAAAACACCAACAAATTCAACAACCTCAACATTGAAAAACAACAACCTCAACATTGAAAAACACCAACAAATTCAACAACAACCTCAACATTGAAAAACACCAACAAATTCAACAACAACCTCAACATTGAAAAACAACAACAACCTCAACATTGAAAAACACCAACAAATTCAACAAACACCTCAACATTTAAAAACACCAACAAATTCAACAACAACCTCAACATTGAAAAACAACAACAATCTCAACATTGAAAAACACCAACAAATTCAACAACAACCTCAACATTGAAAAACAGCAACAACCTCAACATTGAAAAACACCAACAAATTCAACAACAACTTCAACATTGAAAAACACCAACAAATTCAGCAACAACCTCGACATTGAAAAACACCATCAAATTCAACAACAACCTCAACATTGAAAAAGACCAACAAATTCAACAAAAACCTCAACATTGAAAACACCAACAAATTCAACAACAACCTCAACATTGAAAAACAACAACAACCTCAACATTGAAAACACCAAGAAATTCAACAACGACTTCAACATTGAAAAACACCAACAAATTCAACAACAACCTCAACATTGAAAAACAACAACAACCTCAACATTGAAAAACACCAACTAATTCAACAACAACCTCAACATTGACAAACAACAAAAACCTCAACATTGAAAAACACCAACAAATTCAACACAACCTCAACATTGAAAAACACCAACAAATTCAACAACAACCTCAGCATTGAAAAACAACAACAACCTCAGCATTGAAAAACACCAACAAATTCAACAACAACCTCAACATTGAAAAACAACAACAACCTCAACATTGAAAAACACCAACAAATTCAACAAAAACTTCAACATTGAAAAACACCAACAAATTCAACAACAACCTCGAAATTGAAAAACACCAACAAATTCAACAACAACTTCAACATTGCAAAACACCAACAAATTCAACAAAAACCTCGACATTGAAAAACACCATCAAATTCAACAACAACCTCAACATTGAAAATCACCAACAACCTCAAAATTGAAAAAACACCAACAAATTCAAAAACAACCTCAACATTTAAAAACAACAACCTCAACATTGAAAAACGCCAACAAATTCAACAACAACCTCAACATTGAAAAACACCAACAAATTCAACAACAACCTCAGCATTGAAAAACACCAACAAACTCAACAACAACCTCAACATTGAAAAACAACAACAACCTCAACATTGAAAAACACCAACAAATTCATCAACAACCTCAACATTGAAAAACACCAACAAATTCAACAACAAACTCAAGATTGAAAAACACCAACAAATTCAACAACCTCAACATTGAAAAACAACAACAACCTCAACATTGAAAAACACCAACAAATTCAACAACAACCTCAACATTGAAAAACACCAACAAATTCAACAACAACCTCAACATTGAAAAACAACAACAACCTCAACATTGAAAAACACCAACAAATTCAACAACAACCTCAACATTGAAAAACAACAACAACCTCAACATTGAAAAACACCAACAAATTCAACCATAACCTCAACATTGAAAAACAACAACAACCTCAACATTGAAAAACACCAAATTCAACAACAACATCAACAATGAAAAACACCAACAAATTAAACAACAACCTCAACATTGACAAACACCAACAAATTCAACAACAACCTCAACATTGAAAAACAACAACAACCTCAACATTGAAAAACACCAACAAATTCAACAACAACCTCAACATTGAAAAACAACAACTGCCTCAACATTGAAAAACACCAACAAATTCAACAACAACCTCAACATTGAAAAACAACAACAAACTCAACATTGAAAAACACCAACAACCTCAACATTGAAAAACACCAACAAATTCAACAATAACCTCAACATTGAAAAACAACAACAACCTCAACATTGAAAAACACCAACAAATTCAACAACAACCTCAACATTGAAAAACACCAACAAATTCAACAACAACCTCAACATTGAAAAACAACAACAACCTCAACATTGAAAAACACCAACAAATTCAACAACAACCTCAACATTGAAAAACAACAAAAACCTCAACATTGAAAAACACCAACAAATTCAACAACAACCTCAACATTGAAAAACACCAACAAATTCAACAACAACCTCAGCATTGAAAAACAACAACAACCTCAACATTGAAAAACACCAACAAATTCAACAACAACCTCAACATTGAAAAACAACAACAACCTCAACATTGAAAAACACAAGCAAATTCAACAACAACTTCAACATTGAAAAACACCAACGAATTCAACAACAACCTCGAAATTGAAAAACACCAACAAATTCAACAACAACCTGAACATTGAAAAACAACAACAACCTCAACATTGAATAACACCAACAAATTCAACAACAACCTCAACATTGAAAAACAACAACAACCTCAACATTGAAAAACACCAACAAATTCAACAACAACCTCAACATTGAAAAACAACAACAACCTCAACATTGAAAAACACCAACAAATTCAACAACAACCTCAACATTGAAAAACACCAACAAATTCACCAACAACCTCGAAATTGAAAAACGCCAACAAATTCAACAACAACCTCAACATTGAAAAACAACAACAACCTAAACATTGAAAAACACCAACAAATTCAACAACAACCTCAACATTGAAAAACAACAACAACCTCAACATTGAAAAACACCAACAATTTCAACAACAACCTCAACATTTAAAAACACGAACAAATTCAACAACAACCTCAACATTGAAAAACAACAGCAATCTCAACATTGAAAAACACCAACAAATTCAACAACAACCTCAACATTGAAAAACAGCAACAACCTCAACATTGAAAAACACCAACAAATTCAGCAACAACTTCAACATTGAAAAACAGCAACAAATTCAGCAACAGCCTCGACATTGAAAAACACCATCAAATTCAACAACAACCTCAACATTGAAAAACACCAACAAATTCAACAAAAACCTCAACATTGAAAACACCATCAAATTCAACAACAACCTCAGCATTTAAAAACGCCAACAAATTCAACAACAACCTCAACATTGAAAAACAACAACCTCAACATTGAAAAACACCAACAAATTCAACAAAAAATTCAACATTGAAAAACACCAACAAATTCAACAACAACCCCGACATTGAAAAACACCAACAAATTCAACAACAACCTCAACATTGAAAAACAACAAAAACCTCAACATTGAAAAACACCAACAAATTCAACACAACCTCAACATTGAAAAACACCAACAAATTCAACAACAACCTCAGCATTGAAAAACAACAACAACCTCAACATTGAAAAACACCAACAAATTCAACAACAACCTCAACATTGAAAAACAACAACAACCTCAACAGTGAAAAACACCAACAAATTCAACAAAAACTTCAACATTGAAAAACACCAACAAATTCAACAACAACCTCGAAATTGAAAAACACCAACAAATTCAACAACAACTTCAACATTGAAAAACACCAACAAATTCAACAAAAACCTCGACATTGAAAAACACCATCAAATTCAACAACAACCTCAACATTGAAAATCACCAACAATCTCAAAATTGAAAAAACACCAACAAATTCAAAAACAACCTCAACATTTAAAAACAACAACAACCTCAACATTGAAAAACACCAACAAATTCAACAACAACCTCAACATTGAAAAACACCAACAAATTCAACAACAACCTCAACATTGAAAAACACCAACAAACTCAACAACAACCTCAACATTGAAAAACAACAACAACCTCAACATTGAAAAACACCGACAAATTCAACAACAACCTCAACATTGAAAAACACCAACAAATTCAACAACAAACTCAAGATTGAAAAACACCAACAAATTCAACAACCTCAACATTGAAAAACAACAACAACCTCAACATTGAAAAACACCAACATATTCAACAACAACCTCAACATTGAACAACACCAACAAATTCAACAACAACCTCAACATTGAAAAACAACAACAACCTCAACATTGAAAAACACCAACAAATTCAACAACAACCTCAACATTGAAAAACAACAACAACCTCAACATTGAAAAACACCAACAAATTCAACCATAACCTCAACATTGAAAAACAACAACAACCTCAACATTGAAAAACACCAAATTCAACAACAACCTCAACATTGAAAAACACCAACAAATTAAACAACAACCTCAACATTGAAAAACACCAACAAATTCAACAAAAACCTCAACATTGAAAAACAACAACAACCTCAACATTGAAAAACACCAACAAATTCAACAACAACCTCAACATTGAAAAACAACAACTGCCTCAACATTGAAAAACACCAACAAATTCAACAGCAACCTCAACATTGAAAAACAACAACAAACTCAACATTGAAAAACACCAACAACCTCAACATTGAAAAACACCAACAAATTCAACAATAACCTCAACATTGAAAAACAACAACAACCTCAACATTGAAAAACACCAACAAATTCAACAACAACCTCAACATTGAAAAACACCAACAAATTCAACAACAACCTCAACATTGAAAAACAACAACAACCTCAACATTGAAAATCACCAACAAATTCAACAACACCCTCAAAATTGAAAAACAACAACAACCTCATCATTGAAAAACACCAACAAATTCAACAACAACGTCAACATTGAAAAACACCAACAAATTCAACAACAACCTCAGCATTGAAAAACAACAACAACCTCAACATTGAAAAACACCAACAAATTCAACAACAACCTCAACATTGAAAAACAACAACAACCTCAACATTGAAAAACACCAGCAAATTCAACAACAACTTCAACATTGAAAAACACCAACAAATTCAACAACTACCTCGAAATTGAAAAACACCAACAAATTCAACAACAACCTCAACATTGAAAAACAACAACAACCTCAACATTGAATAACACCAACAAATTCAACAACAACCTCAACATTGAAAAACAACAACAACCTCAACATTGAAAAACACCAACAAATTCAACAACAACCTCAACATTGAAAAACAACAACAACCTCAACATTGAAAAACACCAACAAATTCAACAACAACCTCAACATTGAAAAACACCAACAAATTCACCAACAACCTCGAAATTGAAAAACGCCAACAAATTCAACAACAACCTCAACATTGAAAAACAACAACAACCTAAACATTGAAAAACACCAACAAATTCAACAACAACCTCATCATTGAAAAACAACTACAACCTCAACATTGAAAAACACCAACAAATTCAACAACAACCTCAACATTTAAAAACACCAACAAATTCAACAACAACCTCAACATTGAAAAACAACAACAATCTCAACATTGAAAAACACCAACAAATTCAACAACAACCTCAACATTGAAAAACAGCAACAACCTCAACATTGAAAAACACCAACAAATTCAACAACAACTTCAACATTGAAAAACACCAACAAATCCAGCAACAACCTCGACATTGAAAAACACCATCAAATTCAACAACAACCTCAACATTGAAAAACACCAACAAATTCAACAAAAACCTCAACATTGAAAACACCAACAAATTCAACAACAACCTCAACATTGAAAAACAACAACAACCTCAACATTGAAAACACCAAGAAATTCAACAACGACTTCAACATTGAAAAACACCAACAAATTCAACAACAACCTCAACATTGAAAAACAACAACAACCTCAACATTGAAAAACACCAACAAATTCAACAACAACCTCAACATTGAAAAACACCAACAAATTCAACAACAACCTCAGCATTGAAAAACAACAACAACCTCAACATTGAAAAACACCAACAAATTCAACAACAACCTCAACATTGAAAAACAACAACAACCTCAACATTGAAAAACACCAGCAAATTCAACAACAACTTCAACATTGAAAAACACCAACAAATTCAACAACAACCTCGAAATTGAAAAACACCAACAAATTCAACAACAATCTCAACATTGAAAAACAACAACAACCTCAACATTGAATAACACCAACAAATACAACAACAACCTCAACATTGAAAAACAACAACAACCTCAACATTGAAAAACACCAACAAATTCAACAACAACCTCAACATTGAAAAACAACAACAACCTCAACATTGAAAAACACCAACAAATTCAACAACAACCTCAACATTGAAAAACACCAACAAATTCACCAACAACCTCGAAATTGAAAAACGCCAACAAATTCAACAACAACCTCAACATTGAAAAACAACAACAACCTAAACATTGAAAAACACCAACAAATTCAACAACAACCTCAACATTGAAAAACAACAACAACCTCAACATTGAAAAGCACCAACAATTTCAACAACAACCTCAACATTTAAAAACACGAACAAATTCAACAACAACCTCAACATTGAAAAACAACAGCAATCTCAACATTGAAAAACACCAACAAATTCAACAACAACCTCAACATTGAAAAACACCAACAAATTCAACAAAAACCTCAACATTGAAAACACCATCAAATTCAACAACAACCTCAGCATTTAAAAACGCCAACAAATTCGACAACAACCTGAACATTGAAAAACAACAACCTCAACATTGAAAAACACCAACAAATTCAACAAAAAATTCAACATTGAAAAACACCAACAAATTCAACAACAACCCCGACATTGAAAAACACCAACAAATTCAACAACAACCTCAACATTGAAAAACAACAAAAACCTCAACATTGAAAAACACCAACAAATTCAACACAACCTCAACATTGAAAAACACCAACAAATTCAACAACAACCTCAGCATTGAAAAACAACAACAACCTCAACATTGAAAAACACCAACAAATTCAACAACAACCTCAACATTGAAAAACAACAACAACCTCAACAGTGAAAAACACCAACAAATTCAACAAACACTTCAACATTGAAAAACACCAACAAATTCAACAACAACCTCGAAATTGAAAAACACCAACAAATTCAACAACAACTTCAACATTGAAAAACACCAACAAATTCAACAAAAACCTCGACATTGAAAAACACCATCAAATTCAACAACAACCTCAACATTGAAAATCACCAACAACCTCAAAATTGAAAAAACACCAACAAATTCAAAAACAACCTCAACATTTAAAAACAACAAAAACCTCAACATTGAAAAACACCAACAAATTCAACAACAACCTCAACATTGAAAAACACCAACAAATTCAACAACAACCTCAACATTGATAAACACCAACAAACTCAACAACAACCTCAACATTGAAAAACAACAACAACCTCAACATTGAAAAACACCAACAAATTCAACAACAACCTCAACATTGAAAAACACCAACAAATTCAACAACAAACTCAAGATTGAAAAACACCAACAAATTCAACAACCTCAACATTGAAAAACAACAACAATCTCAACATTGAAAAACACCAACAAATTCAACAACAACCTCAACATTGTAAAACACCAACAATTTCAACAACAACCTCAACATTGAAAAACAACAGCAACCTCAACATTGAAAAACACCAACAAATTCAACAACAACCTCAACATTGAAAAACAACAACAACCTCAACATTGAAAAACACCAACAAATTCAACCATAACCTCAACATTGAAAAACAACAACAACCTCAACATTGAAAAACACCAAATTCAACAACAACCTCAACATTGAAAAACACCAACAAATTAAACAACAACCTCAACATTGAAAAACACCAACAAATTCAACAACAACCTCAACATTGAAAAACAACAACAACCTCAACATTGAAAAACACCAACAAATTCAACAACAACCTCAACATTGAAAAACAACAACTGCCTCAACATTGAAAAACACCAACAAATTCAACAACAACCTCAACATTGAAAAACAACAACAAACTCAACATTGAAAAACACCAACAACCTCAACATTGAAAAACACCAACAAATTCAACAATAACCTCAACATTGAAAAACAACAACAACCTCAACATTGAAAAACACCAACAAATTCAACAACAACCTCAACATTGAAAAACACCAACAAATTCAACAACAACCTCAACATTGAAAAACAACAACAACCTCAACATTGAAAAACACCAACAAATTCAACAACAACCTCAACATTGAAAAACAACAACAACCTCAACATTGAAAAACACCAACAAATTCAACAACAACCTCAACATTGAAAAACACCAACAAATTCAACAACAACCTCAGCATTGAAAAACAACAACAACCTCAACATTGAAAAACACCAACAAATTCAACAACAACCTCAACATTGAAAAACAACAACAACCTCAACATTGAAAAACACCAGCAAATTCAACAACAACTTCAACATTGAAAAACACCAACAAATTCAACAACAACCTCGAAATTGAAAAACACCAACAAATTCAACAACAACCTCAACATTGAAAAACAACAACAACCTCAACATTGAATAACACCAACAAATTCAACAACAACCTCAACATTGAAAAACAACAACAACCTCAACATTGAAAAACACCAACAAATTCAACAACAACCTCAACATTGAAAAACAACAACAACCTCAACATTGAAAAACACCAACAAATTCAACAACAACCTCAACATTGAAAAACACCAACAAATTCACCAACAACCTCGAAATTGAAAAACGCCAACAAAATCAACAACAACCTCAACATTGAAAAACAACAACAACCTAAACATTGAAGAACACCAACAAATTCAACAACAACCTCAACATTGAAAAACAACAACAACCTCAACATTGAAAAACACCAACAATTTCAACAACAACCTCAACATTTAACAACACGAACAAATTCAACAACAACCTCAACATTGAAAAACAACAGCAATCTCAACATTGAAAAACACCAACAAATTCAACAACAACCTCAACATTGAAAAACAGCAACAACCTCAACATTGAAAAACACCAACAAATTCAGCAACAACTTCAACATTGAAAAACAGCAACAAATTCAGCAACAGCCTCGACATTGAAAAACACCATCAAATTCAACAACAACCTCAACATTGAAAAACACCAACAAATTCAACAAAAACCTCAACATTGAAAACACCATCAAATTCAACAACAACCTCAGCATTGAAAAACAACAACAACCTCAACATTGAAAAACACCAACAAATTCAACCATAACCTCAACATTGAAAAACAACAACAACCTCAACATTGAAAAACACCAAATTCAACAACAACCTCAACATTGAAAAACACCAACAAATTAAACAACAACCTCAACATTGAAAAACACCAACAAATTCAACAACAACCTCAACATTGAAAAACAACAACTGCCTCAACATTGAAAAACACCAACAAATTCAACAACAACCTCAACATTGAAAAACAACAACAAACTCAACATTGAAAAACACCAACAACCTCAACATTGAAAAACACCAACAAATTCAACAATAACCTCAACATTGAAAAACAACAACAACCTCAACATTGAAAAACACCAACAAATTCAACAACAACCTCAACATTGAAAAACGCCAACAAATTCAACAACAACCTCAACTTTGAAAAACAACAACAACCTCAACATTGAAAAACACCAACAAATTCAACAACAACCTCAACATTGAAAAACAACAACAACCTCAACATTGAAAAACACCAACAAATTCAACAACAACCTCAACATTGAAAAACACCAACAAATTCAACAACAACCTCAGCATTGAAAAACAACAACAACCTCAACATTGAAAAACACCAACAAATTCAACAACAACCTCAACATTGAAAAACAACAACAACCTCAACATTGAAAAACAGCAGCAAATTCAACAACAACTTCAACATTGAAAAACACCAACAAATTCAGCAACAACCTCGAAATTGAAAAACACCAACAAATTCAACAACAACCTCAACATTGAAAAACAACAACAACCTCAACATTGAATAACACCAACAAATTCAACAACAACCACAACATTGAAAAACAAAAACAACCTCAACATTGAAAAACACCAACAAATTCAACAACAACCTCAACATTGAAAAACAACAACAACCTCAACATTGAAAAACACCAACAAATTCAACAACAACCTCAACAATGAAAAACACCAACAAATTCACCAACAACCTCGAAATTGAAAAACGCCAACAAATTCAACAACAACCTCAACATTGAAAAACAACAACAACCTAAACATTGAAAAACACCAACAAATTCAACAACAACCTCAACATTGAAAAACAACAACAACCTCAACATTGAAAAACACCAACAATTTCAACAACAACCTCAACATTTAACAACACGAACAAATTCAACAACAACCTCAACATTGAAAAACAACAGCAATCTCAACATTGAAAAACACCAACAAATTCAACAACAACCTCAACATTGAAAAACAGCAACAACCTCAACATTGAAAAACACCAACAAATTCAGCAACAACTTCAACATTGAAAAACAGCAACAAATTCAGCAACAGCCTCGACATTGAAAAACACCATCAAATTCAACAACAACCTCAACATTGAAAAACACCAACAAATTCAACAAAAACCTCAACATTGAAAACACCATCAAATTCAACAACAACCTCAGCATTTAAAAACGCCAACAAATTCAACAACAACCTCAACATTGAAAAACAACAACCTCAACATTGAAAAACACCAACAAATTCAACAAAAAATTCAACATTGAAAAACACCAACAAATTCAACAACAACCCCGACATTGAAAAACACCAACAAATTCAACAACAACCTCAACATTGAAAAAGAACAAAAACCTCAACATTGAAAAACACCAACAAATTCAACACAACCTCAACATTGAAAAACACCAACAAATTCAACAGCAACCTCAGCATTGAAAAACAACAACAACCTCAACATTGAAAAACACCAACAAATTCAACAACAACCTCAACATTGAAAAACAACAACAACCTCAACAGTGAAAAACACCAACAAATTCAACAAAAACTTCAACATTGAAAAACACCAACAAATTCAACAACAACCTCGAAATTGAAAAACACCAACAAATTCAACAACAACTTCAACATTGAAAAACACCAACAAATTCAATAAATACCTCGACATTGAAAAACACCATCAAATTCAACAACAACCTCAACATTGAAAATCACCAACAACCTCAACATTGAAAAACACCAACAAATTCAACAACAACCTCAACATTGAAAAACACCAACAAATTCAACAACAACCTCAACATTGAAAAACACCAACAAACTCAACAACAACCTCAACATTGAAAAACAACAACAACCTCAACATTGAAAAACACCAACAAATTCAACAACAACCTCAACATTGAAAAACACCAACAAATTCAACAACAAACTCAAGATTGAAAAACACCAACAAATTCAACAACCTCAACATTGAAAAACAACAACAACCTCAACATTAAAAAACACCAACAAATTCAACAACAACCTCAACATTGAAAAACACCAACAAATTCAACAACAACCTCAACATTGAAAAACAACAACAACCTCAACATTCAAAAAAAACCCAACAAATTCAACAACAACCTCAACATTGAAAAACAACAACAACCTCAACATTGCAAAACACCAACAAATTCAACCATAACCTCAACATTGAAAAACAACAACAACCTCAACATTGAAAAACACCAAATTCAACAACAACTTCAACATTGAAAAACACCAACAAATTAAACAACAACCTCAACATTGAAAAACACCAACAAATTCAACAACAACCTCAACATTGAAAAACAACAACAACCTCAACATTGAAAAACACCAGCAATTTCAACAATAACCTCAACATTGAAAAACAACATCTAACTCAACATTGAAAAACACCAACAAATTCAACAACAACCTCAACATTGAAAAACAACAACAAACTCAACATTGAAAAACACCAACAAATTCAACAACAACCTCAACATTGAAAAGCAACAACAACCTCAACATTGAAAAACACCAACAAATTCAACAACAACCTCAACATTGAAAAACAACAACAACCTCAACATTGAAAAACACCAGCAAATTCAACAACAACTTCAACATTGAAAAACACCAACAAATTCAACAACAACCTCGAAATTGAAAAACACCAACAAATTCAACAACAACCTCAACATTGAAAAACAACAAAAACCTGAACATTGAATAACACCAACAAATTCAACAACAACCTCAACATTGAAAAACAACAACAACCTCAACATTGAAAAACACCAACAAATTCAACAACAACCTCAACATTGAAAAACACCAACAAATTCAACAACAACCTCAGCATTGAAAAACAACAACAACCTCAACATTGAAAAACACCAACAAATTCAACAACAACCTCAACATTGAAAAACAACAACAACCTCAACATTGAAAAACACCAACAAATTCAACAACAACTTCAACATTGAAAAACAACAAGAAATTCACCAACAACCTCGAAATTGAAAAACGCCAACAAATTCAACAACAACCTCAACATTGAAAAACAACAACAACCTAAACATTGAAAAACACCAACAAATTCAACAACAACCTCAACATTGAAAAACAACAACAACCTCAACATTGAAAAACACCAACAAATTCAACAACAACCTCAACATTTAAAAACACCAACAAATTCAACAACAACCTCAACATTGAAAAACAACAACAATCTCAACATTGAAAAACAGCAACAAATTCAACAACAACCTCAACATTGAAAAACAGCAACAACCTCAACATTGAAAAAGACCAACAAATTCAACAACAACTTCAACATTGAAAAACAGCAACAAATTCAGCAACAACCTCGACATTGAAAAACACCATCAAATTCAACAACAACCTCAACATTGAAAAACACCAACAAATTCAACAAAAACCTCAACATTGAAAAACACCAACAAATTCAACAACAACCTCAACATTGAAAAACAACAACAACCTCAACATTGAAAAACACCAACAAATTCAACAACAACCTCATCATTGAAAAACAACAAAAACCTCAACATTGAAAAACACCAACTAATTCAACACAACCTCAACATTGAAAAACACCAACAAATTCAACAACAACCTCAACATTGAAAAACAACAACAACCTCAACTTTGAAAAACACCAGCAATTTCAACAATAACCTCAACATTGAAAAACAACATCTAACTCAACATTGAAAAACACCAACAAATTCAACAACAACCTCAACATTGAAAAACAACAACAAACTCAACATTGAAAAACACCAACAAATTCAACAACAACCTCAACATTGAAAAACAACAACAACCTCAACATTGAAAAACACCAACAAATTCAACAACAACCTCAACATTGAAAAACAACAACAACCTCAACATTGAAAAACACCAGCAAATTCAACAACAACTTCAACATTGAAAAACACCAACAAATTCAACAACAACCTCGAAATTGAAAAACACCAACAAATTCAACAACAACCTCAACATTGAAAAACAACAAAAACCTGAACATTGAATAACACCAACAAATTCAACAACAACCTCAACATTGAAAAACAACAACAACCTCAACATTGAAAAACACCAACAAATTCAACAACAACCTCAACATTGAAAAACACCAACAAATTCAACAACAACCTCAGCATTGAAAAACAACAACAACCTCAACATTGAAAAACACCAACAAATTCAACAACAACCTCAACATTGAAAAACAACAACAACCTCAACATTGAAAAACACCAACAAATTCAACAACAACTTCAACATTGAAAAACAACAAGAAATTCACCAACAACCTCGAAATTGAAAAACGCCAACAAATTCAACAACAACCTCAACATTGAAAAACAACAACAACCTAAACATTGAAAAACACCAACAAATTCAACAACAACCTCAACATTGAAAAACAACAACAACCTCAACATTGAAAAACACCAACAAATTCAACAACAACCTCAACATTTAAAAACACCAACAAATTCAACAACAACCTCAACATTGAAAAACAACAACAATCTCAACATTGAAAAACAGCAACAAATTCAACAACAACCTCAACATTGAAAAACAGCAACAACCTCAACATTGAAAAAGACCAACAAATTCAACAACAACTTCAACATTGAAAAACAGCAACAAATTCAGCAACAACCTCGACATTGAAAAACACCATCAAATTCAACAACAACCTCAACATTGAAAAACACCAACAAATTCAACAAAAACCTCAACATTGAAAAACACCAACAAATTCAACAACAACCTCAACATTGAAAAACAACAACAACCTCAACATTGAAAAACACCAACAAATTCAACAACAACCTCATCATTGAAAAACAACAAAAACCTCAACATTGAAAAACACCAACTAATTCAACACAACCTCAACATTGAAAAACACGAACAAATTCAACAACAACCTCAGCATTGAAAAACAACAACAACCTCAACATTGAAAAACACCAACAAATTCAACAACAACCTCAACATTGAAAAACAACAACAACCTCAACATTGAAAAACACCAACAAATTGAACAAAAACCTGGACACTGAAAAACACCATCAAATTCAACAACAACCTCAACATTGAAAATCACCAACAACCTGAAAATTGAAAAAACACCAACAAATTCAACAACAACCTCAACATTGAAAAACAACAACAATCTCAACATTGAAAAACAGCAACAAATTCAACAACAACCTCAACATTGAAAAACAGCAACAACCTCAACTTTGAAAAAGACCAACAAATTCAACAACAACTTCAACATTGAAAAACAGCAACAAATTCAGCAACAACCTCGACATTGAAAAACACCATCAAATTCAACAACAACCTCAACATTGAAAAACACCAACAAATTCAACAAAAACCTCAACATTGAAAAACACCAACAAATTCAACAACAACCTCAACATTGAAAAACAACAACAACCTCAACATTGAAAAACACCAACAAATTCAACAACAACCTCATCATTGAAAAACAACAACAACCTCAACATTGAAAAACACCAACAAATTCAACAACAACCTCAACATTGAAAAACACCAACAAATTCAACAACAACCTCAACATTGAAAAACACCAACAAACTCAACAACAACCTCAACATTGAAAAACAACAACAACCTCAACATTGAAAAACACCAACAAATTCAACAACAACCTCAACATTGAAAAACACCAACAAATTCAACAACAAACTCAAGATTGAAAAACACCAACAAATTCAACAACCTCAACATTGAAAAACACCAACAAATTCAACAACAACCTCAACATTGAAAAACACCAACAAATTCAACAACAACCTCAACATTGAAAAACAACAACAACCTCAACATTGAAAAACACCAACAAATTCAACAACAACCTCAACATTGAAAAACAACAACAACCTCAACATTGAAAAACACCAACAAATTCAACCATAACCTCAACATTGAAAAACAACAACAACCTCAACATTGAAAAACACCAAATTCAACAACAACCTCAACATTGAAAAACACCAACAAATTAAACAACAACCTCAACATTGAAAAACACCAACAAATTCAACAACAACCTCAACATTGAAAAACAACAACAACTCAACATTGAAAAACACCAACAAATTCAACAACAACCTCAACATTGAAAAACAACAACTGCCTCAACATTGAAAAACACCAACAAATTCAACAACAACCTCAACATTGAAAAACAACAACAAACTCAACATTGAAAAACACCAACAACCTCAACATTGAAAAACACCAACAAATTCAACAATAACCTCAACATTGAAAAACAACAACAACCTCAACATTGAAAAACACCAACAAATTCAACAACAACCTCAACATTGAAAAACACCAACAAATTCAACAACAACCTCAACATTGAAAAACAACAACAACCTCAACATTGAAAAACACCAACAAATTCAACAACAACCTCAACATTGAAAAACAACAACAACCTCAACATTGAAAAACACCAACAAATTCAACAACAACCTCAACATTGAAAAACACCAACAAATTCAACAACAACCTCAGCATTGAAAAACAACAACAACCTCAACATTGAAAAACACCAACAAATTCAACAACAACCTCAACATTGAAAAACAACAACAACCTCAACATTGAAAAACACCAGCAAATTCAACAACAACTTCAACATTGAAAAACACCAACAAATTCAACAACAACCTCAACATTGAAAAACAACAACAACCTCAACATTGAATAACACCAACAAATTCAACAAAAACCTCAACATTGAAAAACAACAACAACCTCAACTTTGAAAAACACCAACAAATTCAACAACAACCTCAACATTGAAAAACAACAGCAACCTCAACATTGAAAAACACCAACAAATTCAACAACAACCTCAACATTGAAAAACACCAACAAATTCACCAACAAACTCGAAATTGAAAAACGCCAACAAATTCAACAACAACCTCAACATTGAAAAACAACAACAACCTAAACATTGAAAAACACCAACAAATTCAACAACAACCTCAACATTGAAAAACAACAACAACCTCAACATTGAAAAACACCAACAATTTCAAAAACAACCTCAACTTTTAAAAACACGAACAAATTCAACAACAACCTCAACATTGAAAAACAACAACAATCTCAACATTGAAAAACACCAACAAATTCAACAACAACCTCAACATTGAAAAACAGCAACAACCTCAACATTGAAAAACACCAACAAATTCAGCAACAACTTCAACATTGAAAAACAGCAACAAATTCAGCAACAGCCTCGACATTGAAAAACACCATCAAATTCAACAGCAACCTCAACATTGAAAAACACCAACAAATTCAACAAAAACCTCAACATTGAAAACACCAACAAATTCAACAACAACCTCAGCATTTAAAAACGCCAACAAATTCAACAACAACCTCAACATTGAAAAACAACAACCTCAACATTGAAAAACACCAACAAATTCAACAAAAAATTCAACATTGAAAAACACCAACAAATTCAACAACAACCCCGACATTGAAAAACACCAACAAATTCAACAACAACCTCAACATTGAAAAACAACAAAAACCTCAACATTGAAAAACTCCAACAAATTCAACACAACCTCAACATTGAAAAACACCAACAAATTCAACAACAACCTCAGCATTGAAAAACAACAACAACCTCAACATTGAAAAACACCAACAAATTCAACAACAACCTCAACATTGAAAAACAACAACAACCTCAACAGTGAAAAACACCAACAAATTCAACAAAAACTTCAACATTGAAAAACACCAACAAATTCAACAACAACCTCGAAATTGAAAAACACCAACAAATTCAACAACAACTTCAACATTGAAAAACACCAACAAATTCAACAAAAACCTCGACATTGAAAAACACCATCAAATTCAACAACAACCTCAACATTGAAAATCACCAACAACCTCAAAATTGAAAAAACACCAACAAATTCAACAACAACCTCAACATTTAAAAACAACAACAACCTCAACATTGAAAAACACCAACAAATTCAACAACAACCTCAACATAGAAAAACACCAACAAATTCAACAACAACCTCAACATTGAAAAACACCAACAAACTCAACAACAACCTCAACATTGAAAAACAACAACAACCTCAACATTGAAAAACACCAACAAATTCAACAACAACCTCAACATTGAAAAACACCAACAAATTCAACAACAAACTCAAGATTGAAAAACACCAACAAATTCAACAACCTCAACATTGAAAAACAACAACAACCTCAACATTGAAAAACACCAACAAATTCAACAACAACCTCAACATTGAAAAACACCAACAAATTCAACAACAACCTCAGCATTGAAAAACAACAACAACCTGAACATTGAAAAACACCAACAAATTCAACAACAACCTCAACATTGAAAAACAACAACAACCTCAACATTGAAAAACACCAGCAAATTCAACAACAACTTCAACATTGAAAAACACCAACAAATTCAACAACAACCTCGAAATTGAAAAACACCAACAAATTCAACAACAATCTCAACATTGAAAAACAACAACAACCTCAACATTGAATAACACCAACAAATACAACAACAACCTCAACATTGAAAAACAACAACAACCTCAACATTGAAAAACACCAACAAATTCAACAACAACCTCAACATTGAAAAACAACAACAACCTCAACATTGAAAAACACCAACAAATTCAACAACAACCTCAACATTGAAAAACACCAACAAATTCACCAACAACCTCGAAATTGAAAAACGCCAACAAATTCAACAACAACCTCAACATTGAAAAACAACAACAACCTAAACATTGAAAAACACCAACAAATTCAACAACAACCTCAACATTGAAAAACAACAACAACCTCAACATTGAAAAGCACCAACAATTTCAACAACAACCTCAACATTTAAAAACACGAACAAATTCAACAACAACCTCAACATTGAAAAACAACAGCAATCTCAACATTGAAAAACACCAACAAATTCAACAACAACCTCAACATTGAAAAACACCAACAAATTCAACAAAAACCTCAACATTGAAAACACCATCAAACTCAACAACAACCTCAGCATTTAAAAACGCCAACAAATTCGACAACAACCTGAACATTGAAAAACAACAACCTCAACATTGAAAAACACCAACAAATTCAACAAAAAATTCAACATTGAAAAACACCAACAAATTCAACAACAACCCCGACATTGAAAAACACCAACAAATTCAACAACAACCTCAACATTGAAAAACAACAAAAACCTCAACATTGAAAAACACCAACAAATTCAACACAACCTCAACATTGAAAAACACCAACAAATTCAACAACAACCTCAGCATTGAAAAACAACAACAACCTCAACATTGAAAAACACCAACAAATTCAACAACAACCTCAACATTGAAAAACAACAACAACCTCAACAGTGAAAAACACCAACAAATTCAACAATAACTTCAACATTGAAAAACACCAACAAATTCAACAACAACCTCGAAATTGAAAAACACCAACAAATTCAACAACAACTTCAACATTGAAAAACACCAACAAATTCAACAAAAACCTCGACATTGAAAAACACCATCAAATTCAACAACAACCTCAACATTGAAAATCACCAACAACCTCAAAATTGAAAAAACACCAACAAATTCAAAAACAACCTCAACATTTAAAAACAACAAAAACCTCAACATTGAAAAACACCAACAAATTCAACAACAACCTCAACATTGAAAAACACCAACAAATTCAACAACAACCTCAACATTGATAAACACCAACAAACTCAACAACAACCTCAACATTGAAAAACAACAACAACCTCAACATTGAAAAACACCAACAAATTCAACAACAACCTCAACATTGAAAAACACCAACAAATTCAACAACAAACTCAAGATTGAAAAACACCAACAAATTCAACAACCTCAACATTGAAAAACAACAACAACCTCAACATTGAAAAACACCAACAAATTCAACAACAACCTCAACATTGTAAAACACCAACAAATTCAACAACAACGTCAACATTGAAAAACAACAGCAACCTCAACATTGAAAAACACCAACAAATTCAACAACAACCTCAACATTGAAAAACAACAACAACCTCAACATTGAAAAACACCAACAAATTCAACCATAACCTCAACATTGAAAAACAACAACAACCTCAACATTGAAAAACACCAAATTCAACAACAACCTCAACATTGAAAAACACCAACAAATTAAACAACAACCTCAACATTGAAAAACACCAACAAATTCAACAACAACCTCAACATTGAAAAACAACAACAACCTCAACATTGAAAAACACCAACAAATTCAACAACAACCTCAACATTGAAAAACAACAACTGCCTCAACATTGAAAAACACCAACAAATTCAACAACAACCTCAACATTGAAAAACAACAACAAACTCAACATTGAAAAACACCAACAACCTCAACATTGAAAAACACCAACAAATTCAACAATAACCTCAACATTGAAAAACAACAACAACCTCAACATTGAAAAACACCAACAAATTCAACAACAACCTCAACATTGAAAAACACCAACAAATTCAACAACAACCTCAACATTGAAAAACAACAACAACCTCAACATTGAAAAACACCAACAAATTCAACAACAACCTCAACATTGAAAAACAACAACAACCTCAACATTGAAAAACACCAACAAATTCAACAACAACCTCAACATTGAAAAACACCAACAAATTCAACAACAACCTCAGCATTGAAAAACAACAACAACCTCAACATTGAAAAACACCAACAAATTCAACAACAACCTCAACATTGAAAAACAACAACAACCTCAACATTGAAAAACACCAGCAAATTCAACAACAACTTCAACATTGAAAAACACCAACAAATTCAACAACAACCTCGAAATTGAAAAACACCAACAAATTCAACAACAACCTCAACATTGAAAAACAACAACAACCTCAACATTGAATAACACCAACAAATTCAACAACAACCTCAACATTGAAAAACAACAACAACCTCAACATTGAAAAACACCAACAAATTCAACAACAACCTCAACATTGAAAAACAACAACAACCTCAACATTGAAAAACACCAACAAATTCAACAACAACCTCAACATTGAAAAACACCAACAAATTCACCAACAACCTCGAAATTGAAAAACGCCAACAAAATCAACAACAACCTCAACATTGAAAAACAACAACAACCTAAACATTGAAGAACACCAACAAATTCAACAACAACCTCAACATTGAAAAACAACAACAACCTCAACATTGAAAAACACCAACAATTTGAACAACAACCTCAACATTTAACAACACGAACAAATTCAACAACAACCTCAACATTGAAAAACAACAGCAATCTCAACATTGAAAAACACCAACAAATTCAACAACAACCTCAACATTGAAAAACAGCAACAACCTCAACATTGAAAAACACCAACAAATTCAGCAACAACTTCAACATTGAAAAACAGCAACAAATTCAGCAACAGCCTCGACATTGAAAAACACCATCAAATTCAACAACAACCTCAACATTGAAAAACACCAACAAATTCAACAAAAACCTCAACATTGAAAACACCATCAAATTCAACAACAACCTCAGCATTGAAAAACAACAACAACCTCAACATTGAAAAACACCAACAAATTCAACCATAACCTCAACATTGAAAAACAACAACAACCTCAACATTGAAAAACACCAAATTCAACAACAACCTCAACATTGAAAAACACCAACAAATTAAACAACAACCTCAACATTGAAAAACACCAACAAATTCAACAACAACCTCAACATTGAAAAACAACAACTGCCTCAACATTGAAAAACACCAACAAATTCAACAACAACCTCAACATTGAAAAACAACAACAAACTCAACATTGAAAAACACCAACAACCTCAACATTGAAAAACACCAACAAATTCAACAATAACCTCAACATTGAAAAACAACAACAACCTCAACATTGAAGAACACCAACAAATTCAACAACAACCTCAACATTGAAAAACGCCAACAAATTCAACAACAACCTCAACATTGAAAAACAACAACAACCTCAACATTGAAAAACACCAACAAATTCAACAACAACCTCAACATTGAAAAAGAACAACAACCTCAACATTGAAAAACACCAACAAATTCAACAACAACCTCAACATTGAAAAACACCAACAAATTCAACAACAACCTCAGCATTGAAAAACAACAACAACCTCAACATTGAAAAACACCAACAAATTCAACAACAACCTCAACATTGAAAAACAACAACAACCTCAACATTGAATAACAGCAGCAAATTCAACAACAACTTCAACATTGAAAAACACCAACAAATTCAGCAACAACCTCGAAATTGAAAAACACCAACAAATTCAACAACAACCTCAACATTGAAAAACAACAGCAACCTCAACATTGAATAACACCAACAAATTCAACAACAACCACAACATTGAAAAACAAAAACAACCTCAACATTGAAAAACACCAACAAATTCAACAACAACCTCAACATTGAAAAACAACAACAACCTCAACATTGAAAAACACCAACAAATTCAACAACAACCTCAACAATGAAAAACACCAACAAATTCACCAACAACCTCGAAATTGAAAAACGCCAACAAATTCAACAACAACCTCAACATTGAAAAACAACAACAACCTAAACATTGAAAAACACCAACAAATTCAACAACAACCTCAACATTGAAAAACAACAACAACCTCAACATTGAAAAACACCAACAATTTCAACAACAACCTCAACATTTAACAACACGAACAAATTCAACAACAACCTCAACATTGAAAAACAACAGCAATCTCAACATTGAAAAACACCAACAAATTCAACAACAACCTCAACATTGAAAAACAGCAACAACCTCAACATTGAAAAACACCAACAAATTCAGCAACAACTTCAACATTGAAAAACAGCAACAAATTCAGCAACAGCCTCGACATTGAAAAACACCATCAAATTCAACAACAACCTCAACATTGAAAAACACCAACAAATTCAACAAAAACCTCAACATTGAAAACACCATCAAATTCAACAACAACCTCAGCATTTAAAAACGCCAACAAATTCAACAACAACCTCAACATTGAAAAACAACAACCTCAACATTGAAAAACACCAACAAATTCAACAAAAAATTCAACATTGAAAAACACCAACAAATTCAACAACAACCCCGACATTGAAAAACACCAACAAATTCAACAACAACCTCAACATTGAAAAAGAACAAAAACCTCAACATTGAAAAACACCAACAAATTCAACACAACCTCAACATTGAAAAACACCAACAAATTCAACAGCGACCTCAGCATTGAAAAACAACAACAACCTCAACATTGAAAAACACCAACAAATTCAACAACAACCTCAACATTGAAAAACAACAACAACCTCAACAGTGAAAAACACCAACAAATTCAACAAAAACTTCAACATTGAAAAACACCAACAAATTCAACAACAACCTCGAAATTGAAAAACACCAACAAATTCAACAACAACTTCAACATTGAAAAACACCAACAAATTCAACAAAAACCTCGACATTGAAAAACACCATCAAATTCAACAACAACCTCAACATTGAAAATCACCAACAACCTCAACATTGAAAAACACCAACAAATTCAACAACAACCTCAACATTGAAAAACACCAACAAATTCAACAACAACCTCAACATTGAAAAACACCAACAAACTCAACAACAACCTCAACATTGAAAAACAACAACAACCTCAACATTGAAAAACACCAACAAATTCAATAACAACCTCAACATTGAAAAACACCAACAAATTCAACAACAAACTCAAGATTGAAAAACACCAACAAATTCAACAACCTCAACATTGAAAAACAACAACAACCTCAACATTAAAAAACACCAACAAATTCAACAACAACCTCAACATTGAAAAACACCAACAAATTCAACAACAACCTCAACATTGAAAAACAACAACAACCTCAACATTCAAAAAAAACCCAACAAATTCAACAACAACCTCAACATTGAAAAACAACAACAACCTCAACATTGCAAAACACCAACAAATTCAACCATAACCTCAACATTGAAAAACAACAACAACCTCAACATTGAAAAACACCAAATTCAACAACAACTTCAACATTGAAAAACACCAACAAATTAAACAACAACCTCAACATTGAAAAACACCAACAAATTCAACAACAACCTCAACATTGAAAAACAACAACAACCTCAACATTGAAAAACACCAGCAAATTCAACAACAACCTCAACATTGAAAAACAACATCTAACTCAACATTGAAAAACACCAACAAATTCAACAACAACCTCAACATTGAAAAACAACAACAAACTCAACATTGAAAAACACCAACAAATTCAACAACAACCTCAACATTGAAAAACAACAACAACCTCAACATTGAAAAACACCAACAAATTCAACAACAACCTCAACATTGAAAAACAACAACAACCTCAACATTGAAAAACACCAGCAAATTCAACAACAACTTCAACATTGAAAAACATCAACAAATTCAACAACAACCTCGAAATTGAAAAACACCAACAAATTCAACAACAACCTCAACATTGAAAAACAACAAAAACCTGAACATTGAATAACACCAACAAATTCAACAACAACCTCAACATTGAAAAACAACAACAACCTCAACATTGAAAAACACCAACAAATTCAACAACAACCTCAACATTGAAAAACACCAACAAATTCAACAACAACCTCAGCATTGAAAAACAACAACAACCTCAACATTGAAAAACACCAACAAATTCAACAACAACCTCAACATTGAAAAACAACAACAACCTCAACATTGAAAAACACCAACAAATTCAACAACAACTTCAACTTTGAAAAACAACAAGAAATTCACCAACAACCTCGAAATTGAAAAACGCCAACAAATTCAACAACAACCTCAACATTGAAAAACAACAACAACCTAAACATTGAAAAACACCAACAAATTCAACAACAACCTCAACATTGAAAAACAACAACAACCTCAACATTGAAAAACACCAACAAATTCAACAACAACCTCAACATTTAAAAACACCAACAAATTCAACAACAACCTCAACATTGAAAAACAACAACAATCTCAACATTGAAAAACAGCAACAAATTCAACAACAACCTCAACATTGAAAAACAGCAACAACCTCAACATTGAAAAAGACCAACAAATTCAACAACAACTTCAACATTGAAAAACAGCAACAAATTCAGCAACAACCTCGACATTGAAAAACACCATCAAATTCAACAACAACCTCAACATTGAAAAACACCAACAAATTCAACAAAAACCTCAACATTGAAAAACACCAACAAATTCAACAACAACCTCAACATTGAAAAACAACAACAACCTCAACATTGAAAAACACCAACAAATTCAACAACAACCTCATCATTGAAAAACAACAAAAACCTCAACATTGAAAAACACCAACTAATTCAACACAACCTCAACATTGAAAAACACGAACAAATTCAACAACAACCTCAGCATTGAAAAACAACAACAACCTCAACATTGAAAAACACCAACAAATTCAACAACAACCTCAACATTGAAAAACAACAACAACCTCAACATTGAAAAACACCAACAAATTGAACAAAAACCTCGACACTGAAAAACACCATCAAATTCAACAACAACCTCAACATTGAAAATCACCAACAACCTGAAAATTGAAAAAACACCAACAAATTCAAAAACAACCTCAACATTTAAAAACAACAACAACCTCAACATTGAAAAACACCAACAAATTCAACAACAACCTCAACATTGAAAAACACCAACAAATTCAACAACAACCTCAACATTGAAAAACACCAACAAACTCATCAACAACCTCAACATTGAAAAACAACAACAACCTCAACATTGAAAAACACCAACAAATTCAACAACAACCTCAACATTGAAAAACACCAACAAATTCAACAACAAACTCAAGATTGAAAAACACCAACAAATTCAACAACCTCAACATTGAAAAACAACAACAACCTCAACATTGAAAAACACCAACAAATTCAACAACAACCTCAACATTGAAAAACACCAACAAATTCAACAACAACCTCAACATTGAAAAACAACAACAACCTCAACATTGAAAAACACCAACAAATTCAACAACAACCTCAACATTGAAAAACAACAACAACCTCAACATTGAAAAACACCAACAAATTCAACCATAACCTCAACATTGAAAAACAACAACAACCTCAACATTGAAAAACACCAAATTCAACAACAACCTCAACATTGAAAAACACCAACAAATTAAACAACAACCTCAACATTGAAAAACACCAACAAATTCAACAACAACCTCAACATTGAAAAACAACAACAACTCAACATTGAAAAACACCAACAAATTCAACAACAACCTCAACATTGAAAAACAACAACTGCCTCAACATTGAAAAACACCAACAAATTCAACAACAACCTCAACATTGAAAAACAACAACAAACTCAACATTGAAAAACACCAACAACCTCAACATTGAAAAACACCAACAAATTCAACAATAACCTCAACATTGAAAAACAACAACAACCTCAACATTGAAAAACACCAACAAATTCAACAACAACCTCAACATTGAAAAACACCAACAAATTCAACAACAACCTCAACATTGAAAAACAACAACAACCTCAACATTGAAAAACACCAACAAATTCAACAACAACCTCAACATTGAAAAACAACAACAACCTCAACATTGAAAAACACCAACAAATTCAACAACAACCTCAACATTGAAAAACACCAACAAATTCAACAACAACCTCAGCATTGAAAAACAACAACAACCTCAACATTGAAAAACACCAACAAATTCAACAACAACCTCAACATTGAAAAACAACAACAACCTCAACATTGAAAAACACCAGCAAATTCAACAACAACTTCAACATTGAAAAACACCAACAAATTCAACAACAACCTCAACATTGAAAAACAACAACAACCTCAACATTGAATAACACCAACAAATTCAACAAAAACCTCAACATTGAAAAACAACAACAACCTCAACTTTGAAAAACACCAACAAATTCAACAACAACCTCAACATTGAAAAACAACAGCAACCTCAACATTGAAAAACACCAACAAATTCAACAACAACCTCAACATTGAAAAACACCAACAAATTCACCAACAAACTCGAAATTGAAAAACGCCAACAAATTCAACAACAACCTCAACATTGAAAAACAACAACAACCTAAACATTGAAAAACACCAACAAATTCAACAACAACCTCAACATTGAAAAACAACAACAACCTCAACATTGAAAAACACCAACAATTTCAAAAACAACCTCAACTTTTAAAAACACGAACAAATTCAACAACAACCTCAACATTGAAAAACAACAACAATCTCAACATTGAAAAACACCAACAAATTCAACAACAACCTCAACATTGAAAAACAGCAACAACCTCAACATTGAAAAACACCAACAAATTCAGCAACAACTTCAACATTGAAAAACAGCAACAAATTCAGCAACAGCCTCGACATTGAAAAACACCATCAAATCAACAGCAACCTCAACATTGAAAAACACCAACAAATTCAACAAAAACCTCAACATTGAAAACACCAACAAATTCAACAACAACCTCAGCATTTAAAAACGCCAACAAATTCAACAACAACCTCAACATTGAAAAACAACAACCTCAACATTGAAAAACACCAACAAATTCAACAAAAAATTCAACATTGAAAAACACCAACAAATTCAACAACAACCCCGACATTGAAAAACACCAACAAATTCAACAACAACCTCAACATTGAAAAACAACAAAAACCTCAACATTGAAAAACTCCAACAAATTCAACACAACCTCAACATTGAAAAACACCAACAAATTCAACAACAACCTCAGCATTGAAAAACAACAACAACCTCAACATTGAAAAACACCAACAAATTCAACAACAACCTCAACATTGAAAAACAACAACAACCTCAACAGTGAAAAACACCAACAAATTCAACAAAAACTTCAACATTGAAAAACACCAACAAATTCAACAACAACCTCGAAATTGAAAAACACCAACAAATTCAACAACAACTTCAACATTGAAAAACACCAACAAATTCAACAAAAACCTCGACATTGAAAAACACCATCAAATTCAACAACAACCTCAACATTGAAAATCACCAACAACCTCAAAATTGAAAAAACACCAACAAATTCAACAACAACCTCAACATTTAAAAACAACAACAACCTCAACATTGAAAAACACCAACAAATTCAACAACAACCTCAACATAGAAAAACACCAACAAATTCAACAACAACCTCAACATTGAAAAACACCAACAAACTCAACAACAACCTCAACATTGAAAAACAACAACAACCTCAACATTGAAAAACACCAACAAATTCAACAACAACCTCAACATTGAAAAACACCAACAAATTCAACAACAAACTCAAGATTGAAAAACACCAACAAATTCAACAACCTCAACATTGAAAAACAACAACAACCTCAACATTGAAAAACACCAACAAATTCAACAACAACCTCAACATTGAAAAACACCAACAAATTCAACAACAACCTCAACATTGAAAAACAACAACAACCTCAACATTGAAAAACACCAACAAATTCAACAACAACCTCAACATTGAGAAACAACAACAACCTCAACATTGGAAAACACCAACAAATTCAACCATAACCTCAACATTGAAAAACAACAACAACCTCAACATTGAAAAACACCAAATTCAACAACTTCAACATTGAAAAACACCAACAAATTAAACAACAACCTCAACATTGAAAAACACCAACAAATTCAACAACAACCTCAACATTGAAAAACAACAACAACCTCAACATTGGAAAACACCAACAAATTCAACCATAACCTCAACATTGAAAAACAACAACAACCTCAACATTGAAAAACACCAAATTCAACAACTTCAACATTGAAAAACACCAACAAATTAAACAACAACCTCAACATTGAAAAACACCAACAAATTCAACAACAACCTCAACATTGAAAAACAACAACAACCTCAACATTGAAAAACACCAACAAATTCAACAACAACCTCAACATTGAAAAACAACAACTACCTCAACATTGAAAAACACCAACAAATTCAACAAGAACCTCAACATTGAAAAACAACAACAACCTCAACATTGAAAAACACCAACAAATTCAACAACAACCTCAACATTGAAAAACAACAACAACCTCAACATTGAAAAACACCAACAAATTCAACAACAACCTCAACATTGAAAAACACCAACAAATTCAACAACAACCTCAGCATTGAAAAACAACAACAACCTCAACATTGAAAAACACCAACAAATTCAACAACAACCTCAACATTGAAAAACAACAACAACCTCAACATTGAAAAACACCAGCAAATTCAACAACAACTTCAACATTGAAAAACACCAACAAATTCAACAACAACCTCGAAATTGAAAAACACCAACAAATTCAACAACAACCTCAACATTGAAAAACAACAACAACCTCAACATTGAATAACACCAACAAATTCAACAAAAACCTCAACATTGAAAAACAACAACAACCTCAACTTTGAAAAACACCAACAAATTCAACAACAACCTCAACATTGAAAAACAACAACAACCTCAACATTGAAAAACACCAACAAATTCAACAACAACCTCAACATTGAAAAACACCAACAAATTCACCAACAACCTCGAAATTGAAAAACGCCAACAAATTCAACAACAACCTCAACATTGAAAAACAACAACAACCTAAACATTGAAAAACACCAACAAATTCAACAACAACCTCAACTTTGAAAAACAACAACAACCTCAACATTGAAAAACACCAACAATTTCAAAAACAACCTCAACTTTTAAAAACACGAACAAATTCAACAACAACCTCAACATTGAAAAACAACAACAATCTCAACATTGAAAAACACCAACAAATTCAACAACAACCTCAACATTGAAAAACAGCAACAACCTCAACATTGAAAAACACCAACAAATTCAGCAACAACTTCAACATTGAAAAACAGCAACAAATTCAGCAACAGCCTCGACATTGAAAAACACCATCAAATTCAACAGCAACCTCAACATTGAAAAACACCAACAAATTCAACAAAAACCTCAACATTGAAAACACCAACAAATTCAACAACAACCTCAGCATTTAAAAACGCCAACAAATTCAACAACAACCTCAACATTGAAAAACAACAACCTCAACATTGAAAAACACCAACAAATTCAACAAAAAATTCAACATTGAAAAACACCAACAAATTCAACAACAACCCCGACATTGAAAAACACCAACAAATTCAACAACAACCTCAACATTGAAAAACAACAAAAACCTCAACATTGAAAAACTCCAACAAATTCAACACAACCTCAACATTGAAAAACACCAACAAATTCAACAACAACCTCAGCATTGAAAAACAACAACAACCTCAACATTGAAAAACACCAACAAATTCAACAACAACCTCAACATTGAAAAACAACAACAACCTCAACAGTGAAAAACACCAACAAATTCAACAAAAACTTCAACATTGAAAAACACCAACAAATTCAACAACAACCTCGAAATTGAAAAACACCAACAAATTCAACAACAACTTCAACATTGAAAAACACCAACAAATTCAACAAAAACCTCGACATTGAAAAACACCATCAAATTCAACAACAACCTCAACATTGAAAATCACCAACAACCTCAAAATTGAAAAAACACCAACAAATTCAACAACAACCTCCACATTTAAAAACAACAACAACCACAACATTGAAAAACACCAACAAATTCAACAACAACCTCAACATTGAAAAACACCAACAAATTCAACAACAACCTCAACATTGAAAAACACCAACAAACTCAACAACAACCTCAACATTGAAAAACAACAACAACCTCAACATTGAAAAACACCAACAAATTCAACAACAACCTCAACATTGAAAAACACCAACAAATTCAACAACAAACTCAAGATTGAAAAACACCAACAAATTCAACAACCTCAACATTGAAAAACAACAACAACCTCAACATTGAAAAACACCAACAAATTCAACAACAACCTCAACATTGAAAAACACCAACAAATTCAACAACAACCTCAACATTGAAAAACAACAACAACCTCAACATTGAAAAACACCAACAAATTCAACAACAACCTCAACATTGAAAAACAACAACAACCTCAACATTGGAAAACACCAACAAATTCAACCATAACCTCAACATTGAAAAACAACAACAACCTCAACATTGAAAAACACCAAATTCAACAACTTCAACATTGAAAAACACCAACAAATTAAACAACAACCTCAACATTGAAAAACACCAACAAATTCAACAACAACCTCAACATTGAAAAACAACAACAACCTCAACATTGAAAAACACCAACAAATTCAACAACAACCTCAACATTGAAAAACAACAACTACCTCAACATTGAAAAACACCAACAAATTCAACAACAACCTCAACATTGAAAAACAACAACAAACTCAACATTGAAAAATACCAACAAATTCAACAACAACCTCAACATTGAAAAACAACAACAACCTCAACATTGAAAAACACCAACAAATTCAACAACCTCAACATTGAAAAACAACAACAACCTCAACATTGAAAAACACCAACAAATTCAACAACAACCTCAACATTGAAAAACACCAACAAATTCAACAACAACCTCAGCATTGAAAAACAACAACAACCACAACATTGAAAAACACCAACCAGTTCAACAACAACCTCAACATTGAAAAACAACAACAACCTCAACATTGAAAAACACCAGCAAATTCAACAACAACTTCAACATTGAAAAACACCAACAAATTCAACAACAACCTCGAAATTGAAAAACACCAACAAATTCAACAACAACCTCAACATTGAAAAACAACAACAACCTCAACATTGAATAACACCAACAAATTCAACAACAACCTCAACATTGAAAAACAACAACCTCAACATTGAAAAACACCAACAAATTCAACAACAACCTCAACATTGAAAAACAACAACTACCTCAACATTGAAAAACACCAACAAATTCAACAAGAACCTCAACATTGAAAAACAACAACAACCTCAACATTGAAAAACACCAACAAATTCAACAACAACCTCAACATTGAAAAACAACAACAACCTCAACATTGAAAAACACCAACAAATTCAACAACAACCTCAACATTGAAAAACACCAACAAATTCAACAACAACCTCAGCATTGAAAAACAACAACAACCTCAACATTGAAAAACACCAACAAATTCAACAACAACCTCAACATTGAAAAACAACAACAACCTCAACATTGAAAAACACCAGCAAATTCAACAACAACTTCAACATTGAAAAACACCAACAAATTCAACAACAACCTCGAAATTGAAAAACACCAACAAATTCAACAACAACCTCAACATTGAAAAACAACAACAACCTCAACATTGAATAACACCAACAAATTCAACAAAAACCTCAACATTGAAAAACAACAACAACCTCAACTTTGAAAAACACCAACAAATTCAACAACAACCTCAACATTGAAAAACAACAACAACCTCAACATTGAAAAACACCAACAAATTCAACAACAACCTCAACATTGAAAAACACCAACAAATTCACCAACAACCTCGAAATTGAAAAACGCCAACAAATTCAACAACAACCTCAACATTGAAAAACAACAACAACCTAAACATTGAAAAACACCAACAAATTCAACAACAACCTCAACTTTGAAAAACAACAACAACCTCAACATTGAAAAACACCAACAATTTCAAAAACAACCTCAACTTTTAAAAACACGAACAAATTCAACAACAACCTCAACATTGAAAAACAACAACAATCTCAACATTGAAAAACACCAACAAATTCAACAACAACCTCAACATTGAAAAACAGCAACAACCTCAACATTGAAAAACACCAACAAATTCAGCAACAACTTCAACATTGAAAAACAGCAACAAATTCAGCAACAGCCTCGACATTGAAAAACACCATCAAATTCAACAGCAACCTCAACATTGAAAAACACCAACAAATTCAACAAAAACCTCAACATTGAAAACACCAACAAATTCAACAACAACCTCAGCATTTAAAAACGCCAACAAATTCAACAACAACCTCAACATTGAAAAACAACAACCTCAACATTGAAAAACACCAACAAATTCAACAAAAAATTCAACATTGAAAAACACCAACACATTCAACAACAACCCCGACATTGAAAAACACCAACAAATTCAACAACAACCTCAACATTGAAAAACAACAAAAACCTCAACATTGAAAAACTCCAACAAATTCAACACAACCTCAACATTGAAAAACACCAACAAATTCAACAACAACCTCAGCATTGAAAAACAACAACAACCTCAACATTGAAAAACACCAACAAATTCAACAACAACCTCAACATTGAAAAACAACAACAACCTCAACAGTGAAAAACACCAACAAATTCAACAAAAACTTCAACATTGAAAAACACCAACAAATTCAACAACAACCTCGAAATTGAAAAACACCAACAAATTCAACAACAACTTCAACATTGAAAAACACCAACAAATTCAACAAAAACCTCGACATTGAAAAACACCATCAAATTCAACAACAACCTCAACATTGAAAATCACCAACAACCTCAAAATTGAAAAAACACCAACAAATTCAACAACAACCTCCACATTTAAAAACAACAACAACCACAACATTGAAAAACACCAACAAATTCAACAACAACCTCAACATTGAAAAACACCAACAAATTCAACAACAACCTCAACATTGAAAAACACCAACAAACTCAACAACAACCTCAACATTGAAAAACAACAACAACCTCAACATTGAAAAACACCAACAAATTCAACAACAACCTCAACATTGAAAAACACCAACAAATTCAACAACAAACTCAAGATTGAAAAACACCAACAAATTCAACAACCTCAACATTGAAAAACAACAACAACCTCAACATTGAAAAACACCAACAAATTCAACAACAACCTCAACATTGAAAAACACCAACAAATTCAACAACAACCTCAACATTGAAAAACAACAACAACCTCAACATTGAAAAACACCAACAAATTCAACAACAACCTCAACATTGAAAAACAACAACAACCTCAACATTGGAAAACACCAACAAATTCAACCATAACCTCAACATTGAAAAACAACAACAACCTCAACATTGAAAAACACCAAATTCAACAACTTCAACATTGAAAAACACCAACAAATTAAACAACAACCTCAACATTGAAAAACACCAACAAATTCAACAACAACCTCAACATTGAAAAACAACAACAACCTCAACATTGAAAAACACCAACAAATTCAACAACAACCTCAACATTGAAAAACAACAACTACCTCAACATTGAAAAACACCAACAAATTCAACAACAACCTCAACATTGAAAAACAACAACAAACTCAACATTGAAAAATACCAACAAATTCAACAACAACCTCAACATTGAAAAACAACAACAACCTCAACATTGAAAAACACCAACAAATTCAACAACCTCAACATTGAAAAACAACAACAACCTCAACATTGAAAAACACCAACAAATTCAACAACAACCTCAACATTGAAAAACACCAACAAATTCACCAACAACCTCGAAATTGAAAAACGCCAACAAATTCAACAGCAACCTCAACATTGAAAAACAACAACAACCTAAACATTGAAAAACACCAACAAATTCAACAACAACCTCAACATTGAAAAACAACAACAACCTCAACATTGAAAAACACCAACAATTTCAACAACAACCTCAACATTTAAAAACACGAACAAATTCAACAACAACCTCAACATTGAAAAACAACAACAATCTCAACATTGAAAAACACAAACAAATTCAACAACAACCTCAACATTGAAAAACAGCAACAACCTCAACATTGAAAAACAGCAACAAATTCAGCAAAAACTTCAACATTGAAAAACAGCAACAAATTCAGCAACAGCCTCGACATTGAAAAACACCATCAAATTCAACAACAACCTCAACATTGAAAAACACGAACAAATTCAACAAAAACCTCAACATTGAAAACACCAACAAATTCAACAACAACCTCAACATTGAAAAACGCCAGCAAATTCAACAACAACCTCAACATTGAAAAACAACAACGTCAACATTGAAAAACACCAACAAATTCAACAAAAAATTCAACATTGAAAAACACCAACAAATTCAAAAACAACCCCGACATTGAAAAACACCAACAAATTCAACAACAACCTCAACATTGAAAAACAACAAAAACCTCAACATTGAAAAACACCAACAAATTCAACACAACCTCAACTTTGAAAAACACCAACAAATTCAACAACAACCTCAACATTGAAAAACAACAACAACCTCAACATTGAAAAACACCAACAAATTCAACAAAAACTTCAACATTGAAAAACACCAACAAATTCAACAACAACCTCGAAATTGAAAAACACCAACAAATTCAAAAACAACTTCAACATTGAAAAACACCAACAAATTCAACAAAAACCTCGACATTGAAAAACACAATCAAATTCAACAACAACCTCAACATTGAAAATCACCAACAACCTCAAAATTGAAAAAACACCAACAAATTCAACAACAACCTCAACATTTAAAAACAACAACAACCTCAACATTGAAAAACACCAACAAATTCAACAACAACCTCAACATTGAAAAACACCAACAAATTCAACAACAACCTCAACATTGAAAAACACCAACAAACTCAACAACAACCTCAACATTGAAAAACAACAACAACCTCAACATTGAAGAACACCAACAAATTCAACAACAACCTCAAAATTGAAAAACACCAACAAATTCAACAACAAACTCAAGATTGAAAAACACCAACAAATTCAACAACCTCAACATTGAAAAACAACAACAACCTCAACATTGAAAAACACCAACAAATTCAACAACAACCTCAACATTGAAAAACACCAACAAATTCAACAACAACCTCAACATTGAAAAACAACAACAACCTCAACATTGAAAAACACCAACAAATTCAACAACAACCTCAACATTGAAAAACAACTACAACCTCAACATTGGAAAACACCAACAAATTCAACCATAACCTCAACATTGAAAAACAACAACAACCTCAACATTGAAAAACACCAAATTAAACAACAACCTCAACATTGAAAAACACCAACAAATTCAACAACAACCTCAACATTGAAAAACAACAACAACCTCAACATTGAAAAACACCAACAAATTCAACAACAACCTCAACATTGAAAAACAACAACTACCTCAACATTGAAAAACACCAACAAATTCAACAACAACGTCAACATTGAAAAACACCAACAAATTCAACAAAAAATTCAACATTGAAAAACACCAACAAATTCAACAACAACCCCGACATTGAAAAACACCAACAAATTCAACAACAACCTCAACATTGAAAAACAACAAAAACCTCAACATTGAAAATCACCAACAAATTCAACACAACCTCAACTTTGAAAAACACCAACAAATTCAACAACAACCTCAACATTGAAAAACAACAACAACCTCAACATTGAAAAACACCAACAAATTCAACAAAAACTTCAACATTGAAAAACACCAACAAATTCAACAACAACCTCGAAATTGAAAAACACCAACAAATTCAAAAACAACTTCAACATTGAAAAACACCAACAAATTCAACAAAAACCTCGACATTGAAAAACACAATGAAATTCAACAACAACCTCAACATTGAAAATCACCAACAACCTCAAAATTGAAAAAACACCAACAAATTCAACAACAACCTCAACATTTAAAAACAACAACAACCTCAACATTGAAAAACACCAACAAATTCAACAACAACCTCAACATTGAAAAACACCAACAAATTCAACAACAACCTCAACATTGAAAAACACCAACAAACTCAACAACAACCTCAACATTGAAAAACAACAACAACCTCAACATTGAAGAACACCAACAAATTCAACAACAACCTCAAAATTGAAAAACACCAACAAATTCAACAACAAACTCAAGATTGAAAAACACCAACAAATTCAACAACCTCAACATTGAAAAACAACAACAACCTCAACATTGAAAAACACCAACAAATTCAACAACAACCTCAACATTGAAAAACACCAACAAATTCAACAACAACCTCAACATTGAAAAACAACAACAACCTCAACATTGAAAAACACCAACAAATTCAACAACAACCTCAACATTGAAAAACAACTACAACCTCAACATTGGAAAACACCAACAAATTCAACCATAACCTCAACATTGAAAAACAACAACAACCTCAACATTGAAAAACACCAAATTCAACAACTTCAACATTGAAAAACACCAACAAATTAAACAACAACCTCAACATTGAAAAACACCAACAAATTCAACAACAACCTCAACATTGAAAAACAACAACAACCTCAACATTGAAAAACACCAACAAATTCAACAACAACCTCAACATTGAAAAACAACAATTACCTCAACATTGAAAAACACCAACAAATTCAACAACAACCTCAACATTGAAAAACAACAACAAACTCAACATTGAAAAATACCAACAAATTCAACAACAACCTCAACATTGAAAAACAACAACAACCTCAACATTGAAAAACACCAACAAATTCAACAATAACCTCAACATTGAAAAACAACAACAACCTCAACATTGAAAAACACCAACAAATTCAACAACAACCTCAACATTGAAAAACGCCAACAAATTCAACAACAACCTCAACATTGTAAAACAACAACAACCTCAACATTGAAAAACACCAACAAATTCAACAACAACCTCAACATTGAAAAACAACAACAACCTCAACATTGAAAAACACCAACAAATTCAACAACAACCTCAACATTGAAAAACACCAACAAATTCAACAACAACCTCAGCATTGAAAAACAACAACAACCACAACATTGAAAAACACCAACCAGTTCAACAACAACCTCAACATTGAAAAACAACAACAACCTCAACATTGAAAAACACCAGCAAATTCAACAACAACTTCAACATTGAAAAACACCAACAAATTCAACAACAACCTCGAAATTGAAAAACACCAACAAATTCAACAACAACCTCAACATTGAAAAACAACAACAACCTCAACATTGAATAACACCAACAAATTCAACAACAACCTCAACATTGAAAAACAACAACCTCAACATTGAAAAACACCAACAAATTCAACAACAACCTCAACATTGAAAAACAACAACAACCTCAACATTGAAAAACACCAACAAATTCAACAACAACCTCAACATTGAAAAACACCAACAAATTCACCAACAACCTCGAAATTGAAAAACGCCAACAAATTCAACAGCAACCTCAACATTGAAAAACAACAACAACCTAAACATTGAAAAACACCAACAAATTCAACAACAACCTCAACATTGAAAAACAACAACAACCTCAACATTGAAAAACACCAACAATTTCAACAACAACCTCAACATTTAAAAACACGAACAAATTCAACAACAACCTCAACATTGAAAAACAACAACAATCTCAACATTGAAAAGCACAAACAAATTCAACAACAACCTCAACATTGAAAAACAGCAACAACCTCAACATTGAAAAACACCAACAAATTCAGCAAAAACTTCAACATTGAAAAACAGCAACAAATTCAGCAACAGCCTCGACATTGAAAAACACCATCAAATTCAACAACAACCTCAACATTGAAAAACACGAACAAATTCAACAAAAACCTCAACATTGAAAACACCAACAAATTCAACAACAACCTCAACATTGAAAAACGCCAGCAAATTCAACAACAACCTCAACATTGAAAAACAACAACGTCAACATTGAAAAACACCAACAAATTCAACAAAAAATTCAACATTGAAAAACACCAACAAATTCAAAAACAACCCCGACATTGAAAAACACCAACAAATTCAACAACAACCTCAACATTGAAAAACAACAAAAACCTCAACATTGAAAAACACCAACAAATTCAACACAACCTCAACTTTGAAAAACACCAACAAATTCAACAACAACCTCAACATTGAAAAACAACAACAACCTGAACATTGAAAAACACCAACAAATTCAACAAAAACTTCAACATTGAAAAACACCAACAAATTCAACAACAACCTCGAAATTGAAAAAAAACCAACAAATTCAAAAACAACTTCAACATTGAAAAACACCAACAAATTCAACAAAAACCTCGACATTGAAAAACACAATCAAATTCAACAACAACCTCAACATTGAAAATCACCAACAACCTCAAAATTGAAAAAACACCAACAAATTCAACAACAACCTCAACATTTAAAAACAACAACAACCTCAACATTGAAAAACACCAACAAATTCAACAACAACCTCAACATTGAAAAACACCAACAAATTCAACAACAACCTCAACATTGAAAAACACCAACAAACTCAACAACAACCTCAACATTGAAAAACAACAACAACCTCAACATTGAAGAACACCAACAAATTCAACAACAACCTCAAAATTGAAAAACACCAACAAATTCAACAACAAACTCAAGATTGAAAACACCAACAAATTCAACAACCTCAACATTGAAAAACAACAACAACCTCAACATTGAAAAACACCAACAAATTCAACAACAACCTCAACATTGAAAAACACCAACAAATTCAACAACAACCTCAACATTGAAAAACAACAACAACCTCAACATTGAAAAACACCAACAAATTCAACAACAACCTCAACATTGAAAAACAACTACAACCTCAACATTGGAAAACACCAACAAATTCAACCATAACCTCAACATTGAAAAACAACAACAACCTCAACATTGAAAAACACCAAATTAAACAACAACCTCAACATTGAAAAACACCAACAAATTCAACAACAACCTCAACATTGAAAAACAACAACAACCTCAACATTGAAAAACACCAACAAATTCAACAACAACCTCAACATTGAAAAACAACAACTACCTCAACATTGAAAAACACCAACAAATTCAACAACAACGTCAACATTGAAAAACACCAACAAATTCAACAAAAAATTCAACATTGAAAAACACCAACAAATTCAACAACAACCCCGACATTGAAAAACACCAACAAATTCAACAACAACCTCAACATTGAAAAACAACAAAAACCTCAACATTGAAAATCACCAACAAATTCAACACAACCTCAACTTTGAAAAACACCAACAAATTCAACAACAACCTCAACATTGAAAAACAACAACAACCTCAACATTGAAAAACACCAACAAATTCAACAAAAACTTCAACATTGAAAAACACCAACAAATTCAACAACAACCTCGAAATTGAAAAACACCAACAAATTCAAAAACAACTTCAACATTGAAAAACACCAACAAATTCAACAAAAACCTCGACATTGAAAAACACAATGAAATTCAACAACAACCTCAACATTGAAAAACACCAACAAATTCAACAACAACCTCAACATTGAAAAACAACAACCTCAACATTGAAAAACACCAACAAATTCAACAACAACCTCAACATTGAAAAACACCAACAAATTCAACAACAACCTCAACATTGAAAAACACCAACAAATTCAACAACAACCTCAACATTGAAAAACAACAACAACCTCAACATTGAAAAACACCAACAAATTCAACAACAACCTCAACATTGAAAAACAACTACAACCTCAACATTGGAAAACACCAACAAATTCAACCATAACCTCAACATTGAAAAACAACAACAACCTAAACATTGAAAAACACCAAATTAAACAACAACCTCAACATTGAAAAACACCAACAAATTCAACAACAACCTCAACATTGAAAAACAACAACAACCTCAACATTGAAAAACACCAACAAATTCAACAACAACCTCAACATTGAAAAACAACAACTACCTCAACATTGAAAAACACCAACAAATTCAACAACAACCTCAACATTGAAAAACAACAACAAACTCAACATTGAAAAACACCAACAAATTCAACAACAACCTCAACATTGAAAAACAACAACAACCTCAACATTGAAAAACACCAACAAATTCAACAATAACCTCAACATTGAAAAGCAACAACAAGCTCAACATTGAAAAACACCAACAAATTCAACAACAACCTCAACATTGAAAAACACCAACAAATTCAACAACAACCTCAACATTGAAAAACAACAACAACCTCGAAATTGAAAAACACCAACAAATTCAACAACAACCTCAACATTGAAAAACAACAACAACCTCAACATTGAAAAACACCAACAAATTCAACAACAACCTGAACATTGAAAAACAACAACAACCTCAACATTGAAAAACACCAACAAATTCAACAACAACCTCAACATTTAAAAACACCAACAAATTCAACAACAACCTCAACATTGAAAAACACCAGCAAATTCAACAACAACCTCAACATTGAAAAACAGCAACAACCTCAACATTGAAAAACACCAACAAATTCAACAACAACCTCAACATTGAAAAACACCAACAAATTCAACAACAAACTCAACATTGAAAAACACCAACATAATTCAACAACAAACTCAACATTGAAAAACACCAACAAATTCAACAACAACCTCAACATTGAAAAACAACAACAACCTCAATATTGAAAAACACCAACAAATTCAACAACAACCTCAACATTGAAAAGCACCAACAAATTCAACAACAACCTCAACATTGAAAAACAACAACAACCTCAACATTGAAAAACACCAACAAATTCAACAACAACCTCAACATTGAAAAACAACAACAACCTCAACTTTGAAAAACACCAACAAATTCAACAACAACCTCAACATTGAAAAACAACAACAACCTCAACATTGAAAAACACCAACAAATTCAACAACAACCTCAACATTGAAAAACAACAACAACCTCAACATTGAAAAACACCAACAAATTCAACAACAACCTCAACATTGAAAAACACCAACAAATTCAACAACAACCTCAACATTGAAAAACAACAACAACCTAAACATTGAATAACACCAACAAATTCAACAACAACCTCAACATTGAAAAACAACTGCAACCTCAACATTGAAAAACACCTACAAATTCAACAACAACCTCAACATTGAAAAACACCAACAAATTCAACAACAACCTCAGCATTTAAAAACAACAACAACCTCAACATTGAAAAACACCAACAAATTCAACAACAACCTCAACATTGAAAAACAACAACAACCTCAACATTGAAAAACACCAACAAATTCAACAACAACCTCAACATTGAAAAACACCAACAAATTCACCAACAACCTCGAAATTGAAAAACGCCAACAAATTCAACAGCAACCTCAACATTGAAAAACAACAACAACCTAAACATTGAAAAACACCAACAAATTCAACAACAACCTCAACATTGAAAAACAACAACAACCTCAACATTGAAAAACACCAACAATTTCAACAACAACCTCAACATTTAAAAACACGAACAAATTCAACAACAACCTCAACATTGAAAAACAACAACAATCTCAACATTGAAAAACACAAACAAATTCAACAACAACCTCAACATTGAAAAACAGCAACAACCTCAACATTGAAAAACACCAACAAATTCAGCAAAAACTTCAACATTGCAAAACAGCAACAAATTCAGCAACAGCCTCGACATTGAAAAACACCATCAAATTCAACAACAACCTCAACATTGAAAAATACGAACAAATTCAACAAAAACCTCAACATTGAAAACACCAACAAATTCAACAACAACCTCAACATTGAAAAACGCCAGCAAATTCAACAACAACCTCAACATTGAAAAACAACAACGTCAACATTGAAAAACACCAACAAATTCAACAAAAAATTCAACATTGAAAAACACCAACAAATTCAACAACAACCCCGACATTGAAAAACACCAACAAATTCAACAACAACCTCAACATTGAAAAACAACAAAAGCCTCAACATTGAAAAACACCCACAAATTCAACACAACCTCAAATTTGAAAAACACCAACAAATTCAACTACAACCTCAACATTGAAAAACAACAACAACCTCAACATTGAGAAACACCAACAAATTCAACAAAAACTTCAACATTGAAAAACACCAACAAATTCAACAACAACCTCGAAATTGAAAAACACCAACAAATTCAAAAACAACTTCAACATTGAAAAACACCAACAAATTCAACAAAAACCTCGACATTGAAAAACACAATCAAATTCAACAACAACCTCAACATTGAAAATCACCAACAACCTCAAAATTGAAAAAACACCAACAAATTCAACAACAACCTCAACATTTAAAAACAACAACAACCTCAACATTGAAAAACACCAACAAATTCAACAACAACCTCAACATTGAAAAACACCAACAAATTCAACAACAACCTCAACATTGAAAAACACCAACAAACTCAACAACAACCTCAACATTGAAAAACAACAACAACCTCAACATTGAAGAACACCAACAAATTCAACAACAACCTCAAAATTGAAAAACACCAACAAATTCAACAACAAACTCAAGATTGAAAAACACCAACAAATTCAACAACCTCAACATTGAAAAACAACAACAACCTCAACATTGAAAAACACCAACAAATTCAACAACAACCTCAACATTGAAAAACACCAACAAATTCAACAACAACCTCAACATTGAAAAACAACAACAACCTCAACATTGAAAAACACCAACAAATTCAACAACAACCTCAACATTGAAAAACAACTACAACCTCAACATTGGAAAACACCAACAAATTCAACCATAACCTCAACATTGAAAAACAACAACAACCTCAACATTGAAAAACACCAAATTCAACAACAACCTCAACATTCAAAAACACCAACAAATTCAACAACAACCTCAACATTGAAAAACAACAACAACCTCAACATTGAAAAACACCAACAAATTCAACAACAACCTCAACATTGAAAAACAACAACTACCTCAACATTGAAAAACACCAACAAATTCAACAACAACCTCAACATTGAAAAACAACAACAAACTCAACATTGAAAAACACCAACAAATTCAACAACAACCTCAACATTGAAAAACAACAACAACCTCAACATTGAAAAACACCAACAAATTCAACAATAACCTCAACATTGAAAAGCAACAACAAGCTCAACATTGAAAAACACCAACAAATTCAACAACAACCTCAACATTGAAAACCACCAACAAATTCAACAACAACCTCAACATTGAAAAACAACAACAACCTCGAAATTGAAAAACACCAACAAATTCAACAACAACCTCAACATTGAAAAACAACAACAACCTCAACATTGAAAAACACCAACAAATTCAACAACAACCTGAACATTGAAAAACAACAACAACCTCAACATTGAAAAACACCAACAAATTCAACAACAACCTCAAATTTAAAAACACCAACAAATTCAACAACAACCTCAACATTGAAAAACACCAGCAAATTCAACAACAACCTCAACATTGAAAAACAGCAACAACCTCAACATTGAAAAACACCAACAAATTCAACAACAACCTCAACATTGAAAAACACCAACACATTCAACAACAAACTCAACATTGAAAAACACCAACATAATTCAACAACAAACTCAACATTGAAAAACACCAACAAATTCAACAACAACCTCAACATTGAAAAACAACAACAACCTCAACATTGAAAAACACCAACAAATTCAACAACAACCTCAACATTGAAAAGCACCAACAAATTCAACAACAACCTCAACATTGAAAAACAACAACAACCTCAACATTGAAAAACACCAACAAATTCAACAACAACCTCAACATTGAAAAACAACAACAACCTCAACTTCGAAAAACACCAACAAATTCAACAACAACCTCAACATTGAAAAACAACAACAACCTCAACATTGAAAAACACCAACAAATTCAACAACAACCTCAACATTGAAAAACAACAACAACCTCAACATTGAAAAACACCAACAAATTCAACAACAACCTCAACATTGAAAAACACCAACAAATTCAACAACAACCTCAACATTGAAAAACAACAACAACCTAAACATTGAATAACACCAACAAATTCAACAACAACCTCAACATTGAAAAACAACAGCAACCTCAACATTGAAAAACACCTACAAATTCAACAAGAACCTCAACATTGAAAAACACCAACAAATTCAACAACAACCTCAGCATTGAAAAACAACAACAACCTCAACATTGAAAAACACCAACAAATTCAACAACAACCTCAACATTGAAAAACAACAACAACCTCAACATTGAAAAACACCAACAAATTCAACAGCAACTTCAACAATGAAAAACACCAACAAATTCAACAACAACCTCGACATTGAAAAACACGAACAAATACAACAACAACCTCAACATTGAAAAACAACAACAAACTCAACATTGAAAAACACCAACAAATTCAACAATAACCTCAACATTGAAAAACAACAACAACCTCAACATTGCAAAACACCAGCAAATTCAACAACAACCTCAACATTTAAAAACACGAACAAATTCAACAACAACCTCAACATTTAAAAACGCCAACAAATTCAACAACAACCTCAACATTGAAAAACAACAACCTCAACATGAAAAACACCAACAAATTCAACAACAACCTCAACATTGCAAAACAGCAACAACCTCGACATTGAAAAACACCAACAAATTCAACAACAACTTCAACATTGAAAAACACCAACAAATTCAGCAACAACCTCGACATTGAAAAACACCATCAAATTCAACAACAACCTCAACATTGGAAAAGACCAACAAATTCAACAACAACCTCAACATTTAAAGACGCCAACAAATTCAACAACAACCTCAACATTGAAAAACAACAACCTCAACATTGAAAAACACCAACAAATTAAACAAAAAGTTCAACATTGAAAAACACCAACAAATTCAACAACAACCCCGATTTTGAAAAACACCAACAAATTCAACAACAACCTCAACATTGAAAAACAACAACTACCTCAACATTGAAAAACACCAACAAATTCAACAACAACCTCAACATTGAAAAACAACAACAAACTCAACATTGAAAAACACCAACAAATTCAACAACAACCTCAACATTGAAAAACAACAACAACCTCAACATTGAAAAACACCAACAAATTCATCAATAACCTCAACATTGAAAAGCAACAACAAGCTCAACATTGAAAAACACCAACAAATTCAACAACAACCTCAACATTGAAAAACACCAACAAATTCAACAACAACCTCAACATTGAAAAACAACAACAACCTCGAAATTGAAAAACACCAACAAATTCAACAACAACCTCAACATTGAAAAACAACAACAACCTCAACATTGAAAAACACCAACAAATTCAACAACAACCTGAACATTGAAAAACAACAACAACCTCAACATTGAAAAACACCAACAAATTCAACAACAACCTCAACATTTAAAAACACCAACAAATTCAACAACAACCTCAACATTGAAAAACACCAGCAAATTCAACAACAACCTCAACATTGAAAAACAGCAACAACCTCAACATTGAAAAACACCAACAAATTCAACAACAACCTCAACATTGAAAAACACCAACAAATTCAACAACAAACTCAACATTGAAAAACACCAACATAATTCAACAACAAACTCAACATTGAAAAACACCAACAAATTCAACAACAACCTCAACATTGAAAAACAACAACAACCTCAACATTGAAAAACACCAACAAATTCAACAACAACCTCAACATTGAAAAGCACCAACAAATTCAACAACAACCTCAACATTGAAAAACAACAACAACCTCAACATTGAAAAACACCAACAAATTCAACAACAACCTCAACATTGAAAAACAACAACAACCTCAACTTTGAAAAACACCAACAAATTCAACAACAACCTCAACATTGAAAAACAAAAACAACCTCAACATTGAAAAACACCAACAAATTCAACAACAACCTCAACATTGAAAAACAACAACAACCTCAACATTGAAAAACACCAACAAATTCAACAACAACCTCAACATTGAAAAACACCAACAAATTCAACAACAACCTCAACATTGAAAAACAACAACAACCTAAACATTGAATAACACCAACAAATTCAACAACAACCTCAACATTGAAAAACAACAGCAACCTCAACATTGAAAAACACCTACAAATTCAACAACAACCTCAACATTGAAAAACACCAACAAATTCAACAACAACCTCAGCATTGAAAAACAACAACAACCTCAACATTGAAAAACACCAACAAATTCAACAACAACCTCAACATTGAAAAACAACAACAACCTCAACATTGAAAAACACCAACAAATTCAACAGCAACTTCAACAATGAAAAACACCAACAAATTCAACAACAACCTCGACATTGAAAAACACCAACAAATACAACAACAACCTCAACATTGAAAAACAACAACAAACTCAACATTGAAAAACACCAACAAATTCAACAACAACCTCAACATTGAAAAACAACAACAACCTCAACATTGCAAAACACCAGCAAATTCAACAACAACCTCAACATTTAAAAACACGAACAAATTCAACAACAACCTCAACATTTAAAAACGCCAACAAATTCAACAACAACCTCAACATTGAAAAACAACAACCTCAACATGAAAAACACCAACAAATTCAACAACAACCTCAACATTGCAAAATAGCAACAACCTCGACATTGAAAAACACCAACAAATTCAACAACAACTTCAACATTGAAAAACACCAACAAATTCAGCAACAACCTCGACATTGAAAAACACCATCAAATTCAACAACAACCTCAACATTGGAAAACACCAACAAATTCAACAACCTCAACATTTAAAGACGCCAACAAATTCAACAACAACCTCAACATTGAAAAACAACAACCTCAACATTGAAAAACACCAACAAATTAAACAAAAAGTTCAACATTGAAAAACACCAACAAATTCAACAACAACCCCGATTTTGAAAAACACCAACAAATTCAACAACAACCTCAACTTTGAAAAACACCAACAAATTCAACAACAACCTCAACATTGAAAAACAACAACAACCTCAACATTGAAAAACACCAACAAATTCAACAACAACCTCAACATTGAAAAACAACAACTACCTCAACATTGAAAAACACCAACAAATTCAACAACAACCTCAACATTTAAAAACACCAACAAATTCAACAACAACCTCAACATTGAAAAACACCAGCAAATTCAACAACAACCTCAACATTGAAAAACAGCAACAACCTCAACATTGAAAAACACCAACAAATTCAACAACAACCTCAACATTGAAAAACACCAACAAATTCAACAACAAACTCAACATTGAAAAACACCAACATAATTCAACAACAAACTCAACATTGAAAAACACCAACAAATTCAACAACAACCTCAACATTGAAAAACAACAACAACCTCAACATTGAAAAACACCAACAAATTCAACAACAACCTCAACATTGAAAAGCACCAACAAATTCAACAACAACCTGAACATTGAAAAACAACAACAACCTCAACATTGAAAAACACCAACAAATTCAACAACAACCTCAACATTTAAAAACACCAACAAATTCAACAACAACCTCAACATTGAAAAACAACAACAACCTCGAAATTGAAAAACACCAACAAATTCAACAACAACCTCAACATTGAAAAACAACAACAACCTCAACATTGAAAAACACCAACAAATTCAACAACAACCTGAACATTGAAAAACAACAACAACCTCAACATTGAAAAACACCAACAAATTCAACAACAACCTCAACATTTAAAAACACCAACAAATTCAACAACAACCTCAACATTGAAAAACACCAGCAAATTCAACAACAACCTCAACATTGAAAAACAGCAACAACCTCAACATTGAAAAACACCAACAAATTCAACAACAACCTCAACATTGAAAAACACCAACAAATTAAACAACAAACTCAACATTGAAAAACACCAACATAATTCAACAACTAACTCAACATTGAAAAACACCAACAAATTCAACAACAACCTCAACATTGAAAAACAACAACAACCTCAACATTGAAAAACACCAACAAATTCAACAACAACCTCAACATTGAAAAGCACCAACAAATTCAACAACAACCTCAACATTGAAAAACAACAACAACCTCAACATTGAAAAACACCAACAAATTCAACAACAACCTCAACATTGAAAAACAACAACAACCTCAACTTTGAAAAACACCAACAAATTCAACAACAACCTCAACATTGAAAAACAACAACAACCTCAACATTGAAAAACACCAACAAATTCAACAACAACCTCAACATTGAAAAACAACAACAACCTCAACATTGAAAAACACCAACAAATTCAACAACAACCTCAACATTGAAAAACACCAACAAATTCAACAACAACCTCAACATTGAAAAACAACAACAACCTAAACATTGAATAACACCAACAAATTCAACAATAACCTCAACATTGAAAAACAACAGCAACCTCAACATTGAAAAACACCTACAAATTCAACAACAACCTCAACATTTAAAAACACCAACAAATTCAACAACAACCTCAGCATTGAAAAACAACAACAACCTCAACATTGAAAAACACCAACAAATTCAACAACAACCTCAACATTGAAAAACAACAACAACCTTAACATTGAAAAACACCAACAAATTCAACAGCAACTTCAACAATGAAAAACACCAACAAATTCAACAACAACCTCGACATTGAAAAACACCAACAAATACAACAACAACCTCAACATTGAAAAACAACAACAAACTCAACATTGAAAAACACCAACAAATTCAACAACAACCTCAACATTGAAAAACAACAACAACCTCAACATTGCAAAACACCAGCAAATTCAACAACAACCTCAACATTTAAAAACACGAACAAATTCAACAACAACCTCAACATTTAAAAACGCCAACAAATTCAACAACAACCTCAACATTGAAAAACAACAACCTCAACATGAAAAACACCAACAAATTCAACAACAACCTCAACATTGCAAAACAGCAACAACCTCGACATTGAAAAACACCAACAAATTCAACAACAACTTCAACATTGAAAAACACCAACAAATTCAGCAACAACCTCGACATTGAAAAACACCATCAAATTCAACAACAACCTCAACATTGGAAAAGACCAACAAATTCAACAACAACCTCAACATTTAAAGACGCCAACAAATTCAACAACAACCTCAACATTGAAAAACAACAACCTCAACATTGAAAAACACCAACAAATTAAACAAAAATTTCAACATTGAAAAACACCAACAAATTCAACAACAACCCCGATTTTGAAAAACACCAACAAATTCAACAACAACCTCAACTTTGAAAAACACCAACAAATTCAACAACAACCTCAACATTGAAAAACAACAACAACCTCAACATTGAAAAACACCAACAAATTCAACAACAACCTCAACATTGAAAAACAACAACTACCTCAACATTGAAAAACACCAACAAATTCAACAACAACCTCAACATTGAAAAACAACAACAACCTCAACATTGAAAAACACCAACAAATTCAACAACAACCTCAACATTGAAAAACAACAACAACCTCAACATTGAAAAACACCAACAAATTCATCAATAACCTCAACATTGAAAAGCAACAACAAGCTCAACATTGAAAAACACCAACAAATTCAACAACAACCTCAACATTGAAAAACACCAACAAATTCAACAACAACCTCAACATTGAAAAACAACAACAACCTCGAAATTGAAAAACACCAACAAATTCAACAACAACCTCAACATTGAAAAACAACAACAACCTCAACATTGAAAAACACCAACAAATTCAACAACAACCTGAACATTGAAAAACAACAACAACCTCAACATTGAAAAACACCAACAAATTCAACAACAACCTCAACATTTAAAAACACCAACAAATTCAACAACAACCTCAACATTGAAAAACACCAGCAAATTCAACAACAACCTCAACATTGAAAAACAGCAACAACCTCAACATTGAAAAACACCAACAAATTCAACAACAACCTCAACATTGAAAAACACCAACAAATTCAACAACAAACTCAACATTGAAAAACACCAACATAATTCAACAACAAACTCAACATTGAAAAACACCAACAAATTGAACAACAACCTCAACATTGAAAAACAACAACAACCTCAACATTGAAAAACACCAACAAATTCAACAACAACCTCAACATTGAAAAGCACCAACAAATTCAACAACAACCTCAACATTGAAAAACAACAACAACCTCAACATTGAAAAACACCAACAAATTCAACAACAACCTCAACATTGAAAAACAACAACAACCTCAACTTTGAAAAACACCAACAAATTCAACAACAACCTCAACATTGAAAAACAACAACAACCTCAACATTGAAAAACACCAACAAATTCAACAACAACCTCAACATTGAAAAACAACAACAACCTCAACATTGAAAAACACCAACAAATTCAACAACAACCTCAACATTGAAAAACACCAACAAATTCAACAACAACCTCAACATTGAAAAACAACAACAACCTAAACATTGAATAACACCAACAAATTCAACAACAACCTCAACATTGAAAAACAACAGCAACCTCAACATTGAAAAACACCTACAAATTCAACAACAACCTCAACATTGAAAAACACCAACAAATTCAACAACAACCTCAGCATTGAAAAACAACAACAACCTCAACATTGAAAAACACCAACAAATTCAACAACAACCTCAACATTGAAAAACAACAACAACCTCAACATTGAAAAACACCAACAAATTCAACAGCAACTTCAACAATGAAAAACACCAACAAATTCAACAACAACCTCGACATTGAAAAACACCAACAAATACAACAACAACCTCAACATTGAAAAACAACAACAAACTCAACATTGAAAAACACCAACAAATTCAACAACAACCTCAACATTGAAAAACAACAACAACCTCAACATTGCAAAACACCAGCAAATTCAACAACAACCTCAACATTTAAAAACACGAACAAATTCAACAACAACCTCAACATTTAAAAACGCCAACAAATTCAACAACAACCTCAACATTGCAAAACAGCAACAACCTCGACATTGAAAAACACCAACAAATTCAACAACAACTTCAACATTGAAAAACACCAACAAATTCAGCAACAACCTCGACATTGAAAAGCACCATCAAATTCAACAACAACCTCAACATTGGAAAACACCAACAAATTCAACAACAACCTCAACATTTAAAGACGCCAACAAATTCAACAACAACCTCAACATTGAAAAACAGCAACCTCAACATTGAAAAACACCAACAAATTAAACAAAAAGTTCAACATTGAAAAACACCAACAAATTCAACAACAACCCCGATTTTGAAAAACACCAACAAATTCAACAACAACCTCAACTTTGAAAAACACCAACAAATTCAACAACAACCTCAACATTGAAAAACAACAACAACCTCGAAATTGAAAAACACCAACAAATTCAACAACAAACTCAACATTGAAAAACAACAACAACCTCAACATTGAAAAACACCAACAAATTCAACAACAACCTGAACATTGAAAAACAACAACAACCTCAACATTGAAAAACACCAACAAATTCAACAACAACCTCAACATTTAAAAACACCAACAAATTCAACAACAACCTCAACATTGAAAAACAACAACAATCTCAACATTGAAAAACACCAGCAAATTCAACAACAACCTCAACATTGAAAAACAGCAACAACCTCAACATTGAAAAACACCAACAAATTCAACAACAACCTCAACATTGAAAAACACCAACAAATTCAACAACAACCTCAACATTGAAAAACACCAACAAATTCAACAACAAACTCATCATTGAAAAACACCAACAAATTCAACAACAACCTCAACATTGAAAAACAACAACAACCTCAACATTGTAAAACACCAACAAATTCAACAACAACCTCAACATTGAAAAGCACCAACAAATTCAACAACAACCTCAACATTGAAAAACAACAACATCCTCAAAATTGAAAAACACCAACAAATTCAAAAACAACCTCAACATTGAAAAACACCAACAAATTCAACAACAACCTCAGCATTGAAAAACAACAACAACCTCAACATTGAAAAACACCAACAAATTCAACAACAACCTCAACATTGAAAAACAACAACTACCTCAACATTGAAAAACACCAACAAATTCAACAGCAACTTCAACAATGAAAAACACCAACAAATTCAACAACAACCTCGACATTGAAAAACACCAACAAATACAACAACAACCTCAACATTGAAAAACAACAACAAACTCAACATTGAAAAACACCAACAAATTCAACAACAACCTCAACATTGAAAAACAACAACAACCTCAACATTGCAAAACACCAGCAAATTCAACAACAACCTCAACATTTAAAAACACGAACAAATTCAGCAACAACCTCAACATTTAAAAACGCTAACAAATTCAACAACAACCTCAACATTGAAAAACAACAACCTCAACATGAAAAACACCAACAAATTCAACAACAACCTCAACATTGCAAAACAGCAACAACCTCGACATTGAAAAACACCAACAAATTCAACAACAACTTCAACATTGAAAAACACCAACAAATTCAGCAACAACCTCGACATTGAAAAACACCATCAAATTCAACAACAACCTCAACATTGGAAAACACCAACAAATTCAACAACAACCTCAACATTTAAAGACGCCAACAAATTCAACAACAACCTCAACATTGAAAAACAACAACCTCAACATTGAAAAACACCAACAAATTAAACAAAAAGTTCAACATTGAAAAACACCAACAAATTCAACAACAACCCCGATTTTGAAAAACACCAACAAATTCAACAACAACCTCAACATTGCAAAACAGCAGCAAATTCAACAACAACCTCAACATTTAAAAACACGAACAAATTCAACAACAACCTCAACATTTAAAAACGCCAACAAATTCAACAACAACCTCAACATTGAAAAACAACAACCTCAACATTGAAAAACACCAACAAATTCAACAACAACCTCAACATTGAAAAACAACAACAAACTCAACATTGAAAAACACCAACAAATTCAACAACAACCTCAACATTGAAAAACAACAACAACCTCAACATTGAAAAACACCAACAAATTCATCAATAACCTCAACATTGAAAAGCAACAACAAGCTCAACATTGAAAAACACCAACAAATTCAACAACAACCTCAACATTGAAAAACACCAACAAATTCAACAACAACCTCAACATTGAAAAACAACAACAACCTCGAAATTGAAAAACACCAACAAATTCAACAACAACCTCAACATTGAAAAACAACAACAACCTCAACATTGAAAAACACCAACAAATTCAACAACAACCTGAACATTGAAAAACAACAACAACCTCAACATTGAAAAACACCAACAAATTCAACAACAACCTCAACATTTAAAAACACCAACAAATTCAACAACAACCTCAACATTGAAAAACACCAGCAAATTCAACAACAACCTCAACATTGAAAAACAGCAACAACCTCAACATTGAAAAACACCAACAAATTCAACAACAACCTCAACATTGAAAAACACCAACAAATTCAACAACAAACTCAACATTGAAAAACACCAACATAATTCAACAACAAACTCAACATTGAAAAACACCAACAAATTCAACAACAACCTCAACATTGAAAAACAACAACAACCTCAACATTGAAAAACACCAACAAATTCAACAACAACCTCAACATTGAAAAGCACCAACAAATTCAACAACAACCTCAACATTGAAAAACAACAACAACCTCAACATTGAAAAACACCAACAAATTCAACAACAACCTCAACATTGAAAAACAACAACAACCTCAACTTTGAAAAACACCAACAAATTCAACAACAACCTCAACATTGAAAAACAACAACAACCTCAACATTGAAAAACACCAACAAATTCAACAACAACCTCAACATTGAAAAACAACAACAACCTCAACATTGAAAAACACCAACAAATTCAACAACAACCTCAACATTGAAAAACACCAACAAATTCAACAACAACCTCAACATTGAAAAACAACAACAACCTAAACATTGAATAACACCAACAAATTCAACAACAACCTCAACATTGAAAAACAACAGCAACCTCAACATTGAAAAACACCTACAAATTCAACAACAACCTCAACATTGAAAAACACCAACAAATTCAACAACAACCTCAGCATTGAAAAACAACAACAACCTCAACATTGAAAAACACCAACAAATTCAACAACAACCTCAACATTGAAAAACAACAACAACCTCAACATTGAAAAACACCAACAAATTCAACAGCAACTTCAACAATGAAAAACACCAACAAATTCAACAACAACCTCGACATTGAAAAACACCAACAAATACAACAACAACCTCAACATTGAAAAACAACAACAAACTCAACATTGAAAAACACCAACAAATTCAACAACAACCTCAACATTGAAAAACAACAACAACCACAACATTGCAAAACACCAGCAAATTCAACAACAACCTCAACATTTAAAAACACGAACAAATTCAACAACAACCTCAACATTTAAAAACGCCAACAAATTCAACAACAACCTCAACATTGAAAAACAACAACCTCAACATGAAAAACACCAACAAATTCAACAACAACCTCAACATTGCAAAACAGCAACAACCTCGACATTGAAAAACACCAACAAATTCAACAACAACTTCAACATTGAAAAACACCAACAAATTCAGCAACAACCTCGACATTGAAAAGCACCATCAAATTCAACAACAACCTCAACATTGGAAAACACCAACAAATTCAACAACAACCTCAACATTTAAAGACGCCAACAAATTCAACAACAACCTCAACATTGAAAAACAACAACCTCAACATTGAAAAACACCAACAAATTAAACAAAAAGTTCAACATTGAAAAACACCAACAAATTCAACAACAACCCCGATTTTGAAAAACACCAACAAATTCAACAACAACCTCAACTTTGAAAAACACCAACAAATTCAACAACAACCTCAACATTGAAAAACAACAACAACCTCGAAATTGAAAAACACCAACAAATTCAACAACAAACTCAACATTGAAAAACAACAACAACCTCAACATTGAAAAACACCAACAAATTCAACAACAACCTGAACATTGAAAAACAACAACAACCTCAACATTGAAAAACACCAACAAATTCAACAACAACCTCAACATTTAAAAACACCAACAAATTCAACAACAACCTCAACATTGAAAAACAACAACAATCTCAACATTGAAAAACACCAGCAAATTCAACAACAACCTCTACATTGAAAAACAGCAACAACCTCAACATTGAAAAACACCAACAAATTCAACAACAACCTCAACATTGAAAAACAACAAACAAATTCAACAACAACCTCAACATTGAAAAACACCAACAAATTCAACAACAAACTCATCATTGAAAAACACCAACAAATTCAACAACAACCTCAACATTGAAAAACAACAACAACCTCAACATTGAAAAACACCAACAAATTCAACAACAACCTCAACATTGAAAAGCACCAACAAATTCAACAACAACCTCAACATTGATAAACAACAACAACCTCAACATTGAAAAACACCAACAAATTCAACAACAACCTCAACATTGAAAAACAACAACAACCTCAACTTTGAAAAACACCAACAAATTCAACAACAACCTCAACATTGAAAAACAACAACAACCTCAACATTGAAAAACACCAACAAATTCAACAACAACCTCAACATTGAAAAACAGCAACAACCTCGACATTGAAAAACACCAACAAATTCAACAACAACTTCAACATTGAAAAACACCAACAAATTCAACAACAACCTCAGCATTGAAAAACACCAACAACCTCAACAACAACCTCAACGTGGGAAAACACCAACAAATTCAACAACAACCTCAACATTTAAAGACGCCAACAAATTCAACAACAACCTCAACATTGAAAAACAACAACCTCAACATTGAAAAACACCAACAAATTAAACAAAAAGTTCAACATTGAAAAACACCAACAAATTCAACAACAACCCCGACTTTGAAAAACACCAACAAATTCAACAACAACCTCAACTTTGAAAAACAACAACAACCTCAACATTGAAAAACACCAACAAATTCAACAACAACCTCAACATTGAAAAGCACCAACAAATTCAACATTGAAATACACCAACAAATTCAACAACAACCTCAACATTGAAAAAAAACAACAACCTCAACTTTGAAAAACACCAACAAATTCAACAACAACCTCAACATTGAAAAACAACAACAACCTCAACATTGAAAAATACCAACAAATTCAACAACAACCTCAACATTGAAAAACAACAACAACCTCAACATTGAAATACACCAACAAATTCAACAACAACCTCAACATTGAAAAACACCAACAAATTCAACAACAACCTCAACATTGAAAAACAACAACAACCTAAACATTGAAAAACACCAACAAATTCAACAACAACCTCAACATTGAAAAACAACAGCAACCTCAACATTGAAAAACACGTACAAATTCAACAACAACCTCAACATTGAAAAACACCAACAAATTCAACAACAACCTCAGCATTGAAAAACAACAACAACCTCAACATTGAAAAACACCAACAAATTCAACAACAACCTCAACAATGAAAAACAACAACAACCTCAACATTGAAAAACACCAACAAATTCAACAACAACTTCAACAATGAAAAACACCAACAAATTCAACAACAACCTCGACATTGAAAAACACCAACAAATACAACAACAACCTCTACATTGAAAAACAACAACAAACTCAACATTGAAAAACACCAACAAATTCAACAACAACCTCAATCATTGAAAAACAACAACAACCTCAACATTGCAAAACAGCAGCAAATTCAACAACAACCTCAACATTTAAAAACACGAACAAATTCAACAACAACCTCAACATTTAAAAACGCCAACAAATTCAACAACAACCTCAACATTGAAAAACAACAACCTCAACATTGAAAAACACCAACAAATTCAACAACAACCTCAACATTGAAAAACAGCAGCAACCTCGACATTGAAAAACACCAACAAATTCAACAACAACTTCAACATTGAAAAACACCAACAAATTCAGCAACAACCTCGACATTGAAAAACACCATCAAATTCAACAACAACCTCAACATTGGAAAACACCAACAAATTCAACAACAACCTCAACATTTAAAGACGCCAACAAATTCAACAACAACCTCAACATTGAAAAACAACAACCTCAACATTGAAAAACACCAACAAATTAAACAAAAAGTTCAACATTGAAAAACACCAACAAATTCAACAACAACCCCGATTTTGAAAAACACCAACAAATTCAACAACAACCTCAACTTTGAAAAACACCAACAAATTCAACAACAACCTCAACATTGAAAAACAACAACAACCTCGAAATTGAAAAACATCAACAAATTCAACAACAAACTCAACATTGAAAAACAACAACAACCTCAACATTGAAAAACACCAACAAATTCAACAACAACCTGAACATTGAAAAACAACAACAACCTCAACATTGAAAAACACCAACAAATTCAACAACAACCTCAACATTTAAAAACACCAACAAATTCAACAACAACCTCAACATTGAAAAACAACAACAATCTCAACATTGAAAAACACCAGCAAATTCAACAACAACCTCAACATTGAAAAACAGCAACAACCTCAACATTGAAAAACACCAACAAATTCAACAACAACCTCAACATTGAAAAACACCAACAAATTCAACAACAACCTCAACATTGAAAAACACCAACAAATTCAACAACAAACTCATCATTGAAAAACACCAACAAATTCAACAACAACCTCAACATTGAAAAACAACAACAACCTCAACATTGAAAAACACCAACAAATTCAACAACAACCTCAACATTGAAAAGCACCAACAAATTCAACAACAACCTCAACATTGAAAAACAACAACAACCTCAACATTGAAAAACAACAACAAATTCAACAACAACCTCAACATTGAAAAACAACAACAACCTCAACTTTGAAAAACACCAAAAAATTCAACAACAACCTCAACATTGAAAAACAACAACAACCTCAACATTGAAAAACACCAACAAATTCAACAACAACCTCAACATTGAAAAACAACAACAACCTCAACATTGAAAAACACCAACAAATTCAACAACAACCTCAACATTGAAAAACACCAACAAATTCAACAACAACCTCAACATTGAAAAACAACAACAACCTAAACATTGAAAAACAACAACAAATTCAACAACAACCTCAACATTGAAAAACAACAGCAACCTCAACATTGAAAAACACCTACAAATTCAACAACAACCTCAACATTGAAAAACACCAACAAATTCAACAACAACCTCAGCATTGAAAAACAACAACAACCTCAACATTGAAAAACACCAACAAATTCAACAACAACCTCAACATTGAAAAACAACAACAACCTCAACATTGAAAAACACCAACAAATTCAACAACAAATTCAACAATGAAAAACACCAACAAATTCAACAACAACCTCGACATTGAAAAACACCAACAAATACAACATCAACCTCAACATTGAAAAACAACAACAAACTCAACATTGTAAAACACCAACAAATTCAACAACAACCTCAACATTTAAAAACACCAACAAATTCAACAACAACCTCAACATTGAAAAACACCAGCAAATTCAACAACAACCTCAACATTGAAAAACAGCAACAACCTCAACATTGAAAAACACCAACAAATTCAACAACAACCTCAACATTGAAAAACACCAACAAATTCAACAACAAACTCAACATTGAAAAACACCAACATAATTCAACAACAAACTCAACATTGAAAAACACCAACAAATTCAACAACAACCTCAACATTGAAAAACAACAACAACCTCAACATTGAAAAACACCAACAAATTCAACAACAACCTCAACATTGAAAAGCACCAACAAATTCAACAACAACCTCAACATTGAAAAACAACAACAACCTCAACATTGAAAAACACCAACAAATTCAACAACAACCTCAACATTGAAAAACAACAACAACCTCAACTTTGAAAAACACCAACAAATTCAACAACAACCTCAACATTGAAAAACAACAACAACCTCAACATTGAAAAACACCAACAAATTCAACAACAACCTCAACATTGAAAAACAACAACAACCTCAACATTGAAAAACACCAACAAATTCAACAACAACCTCAACATTGAAAAACACCAACAAATTCAACAACAACCTCAACATTGAAAAACAACAACAACCTAAACATTGAATAACACCAACAAATTCAACAACAACCTCAACATTGAAAAACAACAGCAACCTCAACATTGAAAAACACCTACAAATTCAACAACAACCTCAACATTGAAAAACACCAACAAATTCAACAACAACCTCAGCATTGAAAAACAACAACAACCTCAACATTGAAAAACACCAACAAATTCAACAACAACCTCAACATTGAAAAACAACAACAACCTCAACATTGAAAAACACCAACAAATTCAACAGCAACTTCAACAATGAAAAACACCAACAAATTCAACAACAACCTCGACATTGAAAAACACCAACAAATACAACAACAACCTCAACATTGAAAAACAACAACAAACTCAACATTGAAAAACACCAACAAATTCAACAACAACCTCAACATTGAAAAACAACAACAACCTCAACATTGCAAAACACCAGCAAATTCAACAACAACCTCAACATTTAAAAACACGAACAAATTCAACAACAACCTCAACATTTAAAAACGCCAACAAATTCAACAACAACCTCAACATTGCAAAACAGCAACAACCTCGACATTGAAAAACACCAACAAATTCAACAACAACTTCAACATTGAAAAACACCAACAAATTCAGCAACAACCTCGACATTGAAAAGCACCATCAAATTCAACAACAACCTCAACATTGGAAAACACCAACAAATTTCAACAACAACCTCAACATTTAAAGACGCCAACAAATTCAACAACAACCTCAACATTGAAAAACAGCAACCTCAACATTGAAAAACACCAACAAATTAAACAAAAAGTTCAACATTGAAAAACACCAACAAATTCAACAACAACCCCGATTTTGAAAAACACCAACAAATTCAACAACAACCTCAACTTTGAAAACACCAACAAATTCAACAACAACCTCAACATTGAAAAACAACAACAACCTCGAAATTGAAAAACACCAACAAATTCAACAACAAACTCAACATTGAAAAACAACAACAACCTCAACATTGAAAAACACCAACAAATTCAACAACAACCTGAACATTGAAAAACAACAACAACCCTCAACATTGAAAAACACCAACAAATTCAACAACAACCTCAACATTTAAAAACACCAACAAATTCAACAACAACCTCAACATTGAAAAACAACAACAATCTCAACATTGAAAAACACCAGCAAATTCAACAACAACCTCAACATTGAAAAACAGCAACAACCTCAACATTGAAAAACACCAACAAATTCAACAACAACCTCAACATTGAAAAACACCAACAAATTCAACAACAACCTCAACATTGAAAAACACCAACAAATTCAACAACAAACTCATCATTGAAAAACACCAACAAATTCAACAACAACCTCAACATTGAAAAACAACAACAACCTCAACATTGTAAAACACCAACAAATTCAACAACAACCTCAACATTGAAAAGCACCAACAAATTCAACAACAACCTCAACATTGAAAAACAACAACATCCTCAAAATTGAAAAACACCAACAAATTCAACAACAACCTCAACATTGAAAAACACCAACAAATTCAACAACAACCTCAGCATTGAAAAACAACAACAACCTCAACATTGAAAAACACCAACAAATTCAACAACAACCTCAACATTGAAAAACAACAACTACCTCAACATTGAAAAACACCAACAAATTCAACAGCAACTTCAACAATGAAAAACACCAACAAATTCAACAACAACCTCGACATTGAAAAACACCAACAAATACAACAACAACCTCAACATTGAAAAACAACAACAAACTCAACATTGAAAAACACCAACAAATTCAACAACAACCTCAACATTGAAAAACAACAACAACCTCAACATTGCAAAACACCAGCAAATTCAACAACAACCTCAACATTTAAAAACACGAACAAATTCAGCAACAACCTCAACATTTAAAAACGCTAACAAATTCAACAACAACCTCAACATTGAAAAACAACAACCTCAACATGAAAAACACCAACAAATTCAACAACAACCTCAACATTGCAAAACAGCAACAACCTCGACATTGAAAAACACCAACAAATTCAACAACAACTTCAACATTGAAAAACACCAACAAATTCAGCAACAACCTCGACATTGAAAAACACCATCAAATTCAACAACAACCTCAACATTGGAAAACACCAACAAATTCAACAACAACCTCAACATTTAAAGACGCCAACAAATTCAACAACAACCTCAACATTGAAAAACAACAACCTCAACATTGAAAAACACCAACAAATTAAACAAAAAGTTCAACATTGAAAAACACCAACAAATTCAACAACAACCCCGATTTTGAAAAACACCAACAAATTCAACAACAACCTCAACTTTGAAAAAAACCAACAAATTCAACAACAACCTCAACATTGAAAAACAACAACAACCTCAACATTGAAAAACACCAACAAATTCAACAACAACCTCAACATTGAAAAACAACAACTACCTCAACATTGAAAAACACCAACAAATTCAACAACAACCTCAACATTGAAAAACAACAACAAACTCAACATTGAAAAACACCAACAAATTCAACAACAACCTCAACATTGAAAAACAACAACAACCTCAACATTGAAAAACACCAACAAATTCATCAATAACCTCAACATTGAAAAGCAACAACAAGCTCAACATTGAAAAACACCAACAAATTCAACAACAACCTCAACATTGAAAAACACCAACAAATTCAACAACAACCTCAACATTGAAAAACAACAACAACCTCGAAATTGAAAAACACCAACAAATTCAACAACAACCTCAACATTGAAAAACAACAACAACCTCAACATTGAAAAACACCAACAAATTCAACAACAACCTGAACATTGAAAAACAACAACAACCTCAACATTGAAAAACACCAACAAATTCAACAACAACCTCAACATTTAAAAACACCAACAAATTCAACAACAACCTCAACATTGAAAAACACCAGCAAATTCAACAACAACCTCAACATTGAAAAACAGCAACAACCTCAACATTGAAAAACACCAACAAATTCAACAACAACCTCAACATTGAAAAACACCAACAAATTCAACAACAAACTCAACATTGAAAAACACCAACATAATTCAACAACAAACTCAACATTGAAAAACACCAACAAATTCAACAACAACCTCAACATTGAAAAACAACAACAACCTCAACATTGAAAAACACCAACAAATTCAACAACAACCTCAACATTGAAAAGCACCAACAAATTCAACAACAACCTCAACATTGAAAAACAACAACAACCTCAACATTGAAAAACACCAACAAATTCAACAACAACCTCAACATTGAAAAACAACAACAACCTCAACTTTGAAAAACACCAACAAATTCAACAACAACCTCAACATTGAAAAACAACAACAACCTCAACATTGAAAAACACCAACAAATTCAACAACAACCTCAACATTGAAAAACAACAACAACCTCAACATTGAAAAACACCAACAAATTCAACAACAACCTCAACATTGAAAAACACCAACAAATTCAACAACAACCTCAACATTGAAAAACAACAACAACCTAAACATTGAATAACACCAACAAATTCAACAACAACCTCAACATTGAAAAATAACAGCAACCTCAACATTGAAAAACACCTACAAATTCAACAACAACCTCAACATTGAAAAACACCAACAAATTCAACAACAACCTCAGCATTGAAAAACAACAACAACCTCAACTTTGAAAAACACCAACAAATTCAACAACAACCTCAACATTGAAAAACAACAACAACCTCAACATTGAAAAACACCAACAAATTCAACAGCAACTTCAACAATGAAAAACACCAACAAATTCAACAACAACCTCGACATTGAAAAACACCAACAAATACAACAACAACCTCAACATTGAAAAACAACAACAAACTCAACATTGAAAAACACCAACAAATTCAACAACAACCTCAACATTGAAAAACAACAACAACCTCAACATTGCAAAACACCAGCAAATTCAACAACAACCTCAACATTTAAAAACACGAACAAATTCAACAACAACCTCAACATTTAAAAACGCCAACAAATTCAACAACAACCTCAACATTGAAAAACAACAACCTCAACATGAAAAACACCAACAAATTCAACAACAACCTCAACATTGCAAAACAGCAACAACCTCGACATTGAAAAACACCAACAAATTCAACAACAACTTCAACATTGAAAAACACCAACAAATTCAGCAACAACCTCGACATTGAAAAGCACCATCAAATTCAACAACAACCTCAACATTGGAAAACACCAACAAATTCAACAACAACCTCAACATTTAAAGACGCCAACAAATTCAACAACAACCTCAACATTGAAAAACAACAACCTCAACATTGAAAAACACCAACAAATTAAACAAAAAGTTCAACATTGAAAAACACCAACAAATTCAACAACAACCCCGATTTTGAAAAACACCAACAAATTCAACAACAACCTCAACTTTGAAAAACACCAACAAATTCAACAACAACCTCAACATTGAAAAACAACAACAACCTCGAAATTGAAAAACACCAACAAATTCAACAACAAACTCAACATTGAAAAACAACAACAACCTCAACATTGAAAAACACCAACAAATTCAACAACAACCTGAACATTGAAAAACAACAACAACCTCAACATTGAAAAACACCAACAAATTCAACAACAACCTCAACATTTAAAAACACCAACAAATTCAACAACAACCTCAACATTGAAAAACAACAACAAATTCAACAACAACCTCAACATTGAAAAACAACAACAATCTCAACATTGAAAAACACCAGCAAATTCAACAACAACCTCAACATTGAAAAACAGCAACAACCTCAACATTGAAAAACACCAACAAATTCAACAACAACCTCAACATTGAAAAACACCAACAAATTCAACAACAACCTCAACATTGAAAAACACCAACAAATTCAACAACAAACTCATCATTGAAAAACACCAACAAATTCAACAACAACCTCAACATTGAAAAACAACAACAACCTCAACATTGAAAAACACCAACAAATTCAACAACAACCTCAACATTGAAAAGCACCAACAAATTCAACAACAACCTCAACATTGATAAACAACAACAACCTCAACATTGAAAAACACCAACAAATTCAACAACAACCTCAACATTGAAAAACAACAACAACCTCAACTTTGAAAAACACCAACAAATTCAACAACAACCTCAACATTGAAAAACAACAACAACCTCAACATTGAAAAACACCAACAAATTCAACAACAACCTCAACATTGAAAAACAGCAACAACCTCGAAATTGAAAAACACCAACAAATTCAACAACAACTTCAACATTGAAAAACACCAACAAATTCAACAACAACCTCAGCATTGAAAAACAACAACAACCTCAACAACAACCTCAACGTGGGAAAACACCAACAAATTCAACAACAACCTCAACATTTAAAGACGCCAACAAATTCAACAACAACCTCAACATTGAAAAACAACAACCTCAACATTGAAAAACACCAACAAATTAAACAAAAAGTTCAACATTGAAAAACACCAACAAATTCAACAACAACCCCGACTTTGAAAAACACCAACAAATTCAACAACAACCTCAACTTTGAAAAACAACAACAACCTCATCATGGAAAAACACCAACAAATTCAACTACAACGTCAACACTGAAAAACACTAACAACCTCAACATTGAAAAACACCAACAAATTCAACAACAACCTCAACATTGAAAAGCACCAACAAATTCAACAACAACCTCAACATTGAAAAACAACAACAACCTCAACATTGAAATACACCAACAAATTCAACAACAACCTCAACATTGAAAAAAAACAACAACCTCAACTTTGAAAAACACCAACAAATTCAACAACAACCTCAACATTGAAAAACAACAACAACCTCAACATTGAAAAATACCAACAAATTCAACAACAACCTCAACATTGAAAAACAACAACAACCTCAACATTGAAATACACCAACAAATTCAACAACAACCTCAACATTGAAAAACACCAACAAATTCAACAACAACCTCAACATTGAAAAACAACAACAACCTAAACATTGAAAAACACCAACAAATTCAACAACAACCTCAACATTGAAAAACAACAGCAACCTCAACATTGAAAAACACGTACAAATTCAACAACAACCTCAACATTGAAAAACACCAACAAATTCAACAACAACCTCAGCATTGAAAAACAACAACAACCTCAACATTGAAAAACACCAACAAATTCAACAACAACCTCAACAATGAAAAACAACAACAACCTCAACATTGAAAAACACCAACAAATTCAACAACAACTTCAACAATGAAAAACACCAACAAATTCAACAACAACCTCGACATTGAAAAACACCAACAAATACAACAACAACCTCTACATTGAAAAACAACAACAAACTCAACATTGAAAAACACCAACAAATTCAACAACAACCTCAATCATTGAAAAACAACAACAACCTCAACATTGCAAAACAGCAGCAAATTCAACAACAACCTCAACATTTAAAAACACGAACAAATTCAACAACAACCTCAACATTTAAAAACGCCAACAAATTCAACAACAACCTCAACATTGAAAAACAACAACCTCAACATTGAAAAACACCAACAAATTCAACAACAACCTCAACATTGAAAAACAGCAGCAACCTCGACATTGAAAAACACCAACAAATTCAACAACAACCTCAACATTGAAAAACAACAACAATCTCAACATTGAAAAACACCAGCAAATTCAACAACAACCTCAACATTGAAAAACAGCAACAACCTCAACATTGAAAAACACCAACAAATTCAACAACAACCTCAACATTGAAAAACACCAACAAATTCAACAACAAACTCATCATTGAAAAACACCAACAAATTCAACAACAACCTCAACATTGAAAAACAACAACAACCTCAACATTGAAAAACACCAACAAATTCAACAACAACCTCAACATTGAAAAGCACCAACAAATTCAACAACAACCTCAACATTGAAAAACACCAACAAATTCAACAACAACCTCAACATTGAAAAACAGCAGCAACCTCGACATTGAAAAACACCAACAAATTCAACAACAACCTCAACATTGAAAAACAACAACAATCTCAACATTGAAAAACACCAGCAAATTCAACAACAACCTCAACATTGAAAAACAGCAACAACCTCAACATTGAAAAACACCAACAAATTCAACAACAACCTCAACATTGAAAAACACCAACAAATTCAACAACAAACTCATCATTGAAAAACACCAACAAATTCAACAACAACCTCAACATTGAAAAACAACAACAACCTCAACATTGAAAAAACACCAACAAATTCAACAACAACCTCAACATTGAAAAGCACCAACAAATTCAACAACAACCTCAACATTGATAAACAACAACAACCTCAACATTGAAAAACACCAACAAATTCAACAACAACCTCAACATTGAAAAACAACAACAACCTCAACTTTGAAAAACACCAACAAATTCAACAACAACCTCAACATTTAAAAACAACAACAACCTCAACATTGAAAAACACCAACAAATTCAACAACAACCTCAACATTGAAAAACAGCAACAACCTCGAAATTGAAAAACACCAACAAATTCAACAACAACTTCAACATTGAAAAACACCAACAAATTCAACAACAACCTCAGCATTGAAAAACAACAACAACCTCAACAACAACCTCAACGTGGGAAAACACCAACAAATTCAACAACAACCTCAACATTTAAAGACGCCAACAAATTCAACAACAACCTCAACATTGAAAAACAACAACCTCAACATTGAAAAACACCAACAAATTAAACAAAAAGTTCAACATTGAAAAACACCAACAAATTCAACAACAACCCCGACTTTGAAAAACACCAACAAATTCAACAACAACCTCAACTTTGAAAAACAACAACAACCTCATCATGGAAAAACACCAACAAATTCAACTACAACGTCAACACTGAAAAACACTAACAACCTCAACATTGAAAAACACCAACAAATTCAACAACAACCTCAACATTGAAAAGCACCAACAAATTCAACAACAACCTCAACATTGAAAAACAACAACAACCTCAACATTGAAATACACCAACAAATTCAACAACAACCTCAACATTGAAAAAAAACAACAACCTCAACTTTGAAAAACACCAACAAATTCAACAACAACCTCAACATTGAAAAACAACAACAACCTCAACATTGAAAAATACCAACAAATTCAACAACAACCTCAACATTGAAAAACAACAACAACCTCAACATTGAAATACACCAACAAATTCAACAACAACCTCAACATTGAAAAACACCAACAAATTCAACAACAACCTCAACATTGAAAAACAACAACAACCTAAACATTGAAAAACACCAACAAATTCAACAACAACCTCAACATTGAAAAACAACAGCAACCTCAACATTGAAAAACACGTACAAATTCAACAACAACCTCAACATTGAAAAACACCAACAAATTCAACAACAACCTCAGCATTGAAAAACAACAACAACCTCAACATTGAAAAACACCAACAAATTCAACAACAACCTCAACAATGAAAAACAACAACAACCTCAACATTGAAAAACACCAACAAATTCAACAACAACTTCAACAATGAAAAACACCAACAAATTCAACAACAACCTCGACATTGAAAAACACCAACAAATACAACAACAACCTCTACATTGAAAAACAACAACAAACTCAACATTGAAAAACACCAACAAATTCAACAACAACCTCAATCATTGAAAAACAACAACAACCTCAACATTGCAAAACAGCAGCAAATTCAACAACAACCTCAACATTTAAAAACACGAACAAATTCAACAACAACCTCAACATTTAAAAACGCCAACAAATTCAACAACAACCTCAACATTGAAAAACAACAACCTCAACATTGAAAAACACCAACAAATTCAACAACAACCTCAACATTGAAAAACAGCAGCAACCTCGACATTGAAAAACACCAACAAATTCAACAACAACTTCAACATTGAAAAACACCAACAAATTCAGCAACAACCTCGACATTGAAAAACACCATCAAATTCAACAACAACCTCAACATTGGAAAACACCAACAAATTCAACAACAACCTCAACATTTAAAGACGCCAACAAATTCAACAACAACCTCAACATTGAAAAACAACAACCTCAACATTGAAAAACACCAACAAATTAAACAAAAAGTTCAACATTGAAAAACACCAACAAATTCAACAACAACCCCGATTTTGAAAAACACCAACAAATTCAACAACAACCTCAACTTTGAAAAACACCAACAAATTCAACAACAACCTCAACATTGAAAAACAACAACAACCTCGAAATTGAAAAACATCAACAAATTCAACAACAAACTCAACATTGAAAAACAACAACAACCTCAACATTGAAAAACACCAACAAATTCAACAACAACCTGAACATTGAAAAACAACAACAACCTCAACATTGAAAAACACCAACAAATTCAACAACAACCTCAACATTTAAAAACACCAACAAATTCAACAACAACCTCAACATTGAAAAACAACAACAATCTCAACATTGAAAAACACCAGCAAATTCAACAACAACCTCAACATTGAAAAACAGCAACAACCTCAACATTGAAAAACACCAACAAATTCAACAACAACCTCAACATTGAAAAACACCAACAAATTCAACAACAACCTCAACATTGAAAAACACCAACAAATTCAACAACAAACTCATCATTGAAAAACACCAACAAATTCAACAACAACCTCAACATTGAAAAACAACAACAACCTCAACAATGAAAAACACCAACAAATTCAACAACAACCTCAACATTGAAAAGCACCAACAAATTCAACAACAACCTCAACATTGAAAAACAACAACAACCTCAACATTGAAAAACAACAACAAATTCAACAACAACCTCAACATTGAAAAACAACAACAACCTCAACTTTGAAAAACACCAACAAATTCAACAACAACCTCAACATTGAAAAACAACAACAACCTCAACATTGAAAAACACCAACAAATTCAACAACAACCTCAACATTGAAAAACAACAACAACCTCAACATTGAAAAACACCAACAAATTCAACAACAACCTCAACATTGAAAAACACCAACAAATTCAACAACAACCTCAACATTGAAAAACAACAACAACCTAAACATTGAAAAACAACAACAAATTCAACAACAACCTCAACATTGAAAAACAACAGCAACCTCAACATTGAAAAACACCTACAAATTCAACAACAACCTCAACATTGAAAAACACCAACAAATTCAACAACAACCTCAGCATTGAAAAACAACAACAACCTCAACATTGAAAAACACCAACAAATTCAACAACAACCTCAACATTGAAAAACAACAACAACCTCAACATTGAAAAACACCAACAAATTCAACAACAAATTCAACAATGAAAAACACCAACAAATTCAACAACAACCTCGACATTGAAAAACACCAACAAATACAACATCAACCTCAACATTGAAAAACAACAACAAACTCAACATTGTAAAACACCAACAAATTCAACAACAACCTCAACATTGAAAAACAACAACAACCTCAACATTGCAAAACACCAGCAAATTCAACAACAACCTCAACATTTAAAAACACGAACAAATTCAACAACAACCTCAGCATTTAAAAACGCCAACAAATTCAACAACAACCTCAGCATTGAAAAACAACAACCTCAACATTGAAAAACACCAACAAATTCAACAACAACCTCAACATTGAAAAACAGCAACAACCTCGACATTGAAAAACACCAACAAATTCAACAACAACTTCAACATTGAAAAACACCAACAAATTCAACAACAACCTCAGCATTGAAAAACAACAACAACCTCAACAACAACCTCAACGTGGGAAAACACCAACAAATTCAACAACAACCTCAACATTTAAAGACGCCAACAAATTCAACAACAACCTCAACATTGAAAAACAAAAACCTCAACATTGAAAAACACCAACAAATTAAACAAAAAGTTCAACATTGAAAAACACCAACAAATTCAACAACAACCCCGACTTTGAAAAACACCAACAAATTCAACAACAACCTCAACTTTGAAAAACAACAACAACCTCATCATGGAAAAACACCAACAAATTCAACTACAACCTCAACATTGAAAAACACTAACAACCTCAACATTGAAAAACACCAACAAATTCAACAACAACCTCAACATTGAAAAGCACCAACAAATTCAACAACAACCTCAACATTGAAAAACAACAACAAACCTCAACATTGAAATACACCAACAAATTCAACAACAACCTCAACATTGAAAAACAACAACAACCTCAACTTTGAAAAACACCAACAAATTCAACAACAACCTCAACATTGAAAAACAACAACAACCTCAACATTGAAAAACACCAACAAATTCAACAACAACCTCAACATTGAAAAACAACAACAACCTCAACATTGAAATACACCAACAAATTCAACAACAACCTCAACATTGAAAAACAACAACAAATTCAACAACAACCTCAACATTGAAAAACAACAACAACCTAAACATTGAAAAACACCTACAAATTCAACAACAACCTCAACATTGAAAAACACCAACAAATTCAACAACAACCTCAGCATTGAAAAACAACAACAACCTCAACATTGAAAAACACCAACAAATTCAACAACAACCTCAACAATGAAAAACAACAACAACCTCAACATTGAAAAACACCAACAATTTCAACAACAACTTCAACAATGAAAAACACCAACAAATTCAACAACAACCTCGACATTGAAAAACACCAACAAATACAACAACAACCTCTACATTGAAAAACAACAACAAACTCAACATTGAAAAACACCAACAAATTCAACAACAACCTCAATCATTGAAAAACAACAACAACCTCAACATTGCAAAACAGCAGCAAATTCAACAACAACCTCAACATTTAAAAACACGAACAAATTCAACAACAACCTCAACATTTAAAAACGCCAACAAATTCAACAACAACCTCAACATTGAAAAACAACAACCGCAACTTTGAAAAACACCAACAAATTCAACAACAACCTCAACATTGAAAAACAGCAACAACCTCGACATTGAAAAACACCAACAAATTCAACAACAACTTCAACATTGAAAAACACCAACAAATTCAGCAACAACCTCGACATTGAAAAACACCATCAAATTCAACAACAACCTCAACATTGAAAAACACCAACAAATTCAACAACAACCCCGACTTTGAAAAACACCAACAAACTCAACAACAACCTCAACGTTGAAAAACAACAACAACCTCAACATTGAAAAACACCAACAAATTCAACAACAACCTCAACATTGAAAAACACCAACAAATTCAACAACAAACTCAAGATTGAAAAACACCAACAAATTCAACAACCTCAACATTGAAAAACAACAACAACCTCAACATTGAAAAACACCAACAAATTCAACAACAACCTCAACATTGAAAAACACCAACAAATTCAACAACAACCTCAACATTGAAAAACAACAACAACCTCAACATTGAAAAACACCAAATTAAACAACAACCTCAACATTGAAAAACACCAACAAATTCAACAACAACCTCAACATTGAAAAACAACAACAACCTCAACATTGAAAAACACCAACAAATTCAACAACAACCTCAACATTGAAAAACAACAACTACCTCAACATTGAAAAACACCAACAAATTCAACAACAACCTCAACATTGAAAAACAACAACAAACTCAACATTGAAAAACACCAACAAATTCAAAAACAACCTCAACATTGAAAAACAACAACAACCTCAACATTGAAAAACACCAACAAATTCAACAATAACCTCAACATTGAAAAGCAACAACAAGCTCAACATTGAAAAACACCAACAAATTCAACAACAACCTCAACATTGAAAAACACCAACAAATTCAACAACAACCTCAACATTGAAAAACAACAACAACCTCGAAATTGAAAAACACCAACAAATTCAACAACAACCTCAACATTGAAAAACAACAACAACCTCAACATTGAAAAACACCAACAAATTCAACAACAACCTGAACATTGAAAAACAACAACAACCTCAACATTGAAAAACACCAACAAATTCAACAACAACCTCAACATTTAAAAACACCAACAAATTCAACAACAACCTCAACATTGAAAAACACCAGCAAATTCAACAACAACCTCAACATTGAAAAACAGCAACAACCTCAACATTGAAAAACACCAACAAATTCAACAACAACCTCAATCATTGAAAAACAACAACAACCTCAACATTGCAAAACAGCAGCAAATTCAACAACAACCTCAACATTTAAAAACACGAACAAATTCAACAACAACCTCAACATTTAAAAACGCCAACAAATTCAACAACAACCTCAACATTGAAAAACAACAACCTAAACATTGAAAAACACCAACAAATTCAACAACAACCTCAACATTGAAAAACAGCAGCAACCTCGACATTGAAAAACACCAACAAATTCAACAACAACTTCAACATTGAAAAACACCAACAAATTCAGCAACAACCTCGACATTGAAAAACACCATCAAATTCAACAACAACCTCAACATTGGAAAACACCAACAAATTCAACAACAACCTCAACATTTAAAGACGCCAACAAATTCAACAACAACCTCAACATTGAAAAACAACAACCTCAACATTGAAAAACACCAACAAATTAAACAAAAAGTTCAACATTGAAAAACACCAACAAATTCAACAACAACCCCGATTTTGAAAAACACCAACAAATTCAACAACAACCTCAACTTTGAAAAACACCAACAAATTCAACAACAACCTCAACATTGAAAAACAACAACAACCTCGAAATTGAAAAACATCAACAAATTCAACAACAAACTCAACATTGAAAAACAACAACAACCTCAACATTGAAAAACACCAACAAATTCAACAACAACCTGAACATTGAAAAACAACAACAACCTCAACATTGAAAAACACCAACAAATTCAACAACAACCTCAACATTTAAAAACACCAACAAATTCAACAACAACCTCAACATTGAAAAACAACAACAATCTCAACATTGAAAAACACCAGCAAATTCAACAACAACCTCAACATTGAAAAACAGCAACAACCTCAACATTGAAAAACACCAACAAATTCAACAACAACCTCAACATTGAAAAACACCAACAAATTCAACAACAACCTCAACATTGAAAAACACCAACAAATTCAACAACAAACTCATCATTGAAAAACACCAACAAATTCAACAACAACCTCAACATTGAAAAACAACAACAACCTCAACAATGAAAAACACCAACAAATTCAACAACAACCTCAACATTGAAAAGCACCAACAAATTCAACAACAACCTCAACATTGAAAAACAACAACAACCTCAACATTGAAAAACAACAACAAATTCAACAACAACCTCAACATTGAAAAACAACAACAACCTCAACTTTGAAAAACACCAACAAATTCAACAACAACCTCAACATTGAAAAACAACAACAACCTCAACATTGAAAAACACCAACAAATTCAACAACAACCTCAACATTGAAAAACAACAACAACCTCAACATTGAAAAACACCAACAAATTCAACAACAACCTCAACATTGAAAAACACCAACAAATTCAACAACAACCTCAACATTGAAAAACAACAACAACCTAAACATTGAAAAACAACAACAAATTCAACAACAACCTCAACATTGAAAAACAACAGCAACCTCAACATTGAAAAACACCTACAAATTCAACAACAACCTCAACATTGAAAAACACCAACAAATTCAACAACAACCTCAGCATTGAAAAACAACAACAACCTCAACATTGAAAAACACCAACAAATTCAACAACAACCTCAACATTGAAAAACAACAACAACCTCAACATTGAAAAACACCAACAAATTCAACAACAAATTCAACAATGAAAAACACCAACAAATTCAACAACAACCTCGACATTGAAAAACACCAACAAATACAACATCAACCTCAACATTGAAAAACAACAACAAACTCAACATTGTAAAACACCAACAAATTCAACAACAACCTCAACATTGAAAAACAACAACAACCTCAACATTGCAAAACACCAGCAAATTCAACAACAACCTCAACATTTAAAAACACGAACAAATTCAACAACAACCTCAGCATTTAAAAACGCCAACAAATTCAACAACAACCTCAGCATTGAAAAACAACAACCTCAACATTGAAAAACACCAACAAATTCAACAACAACCTCAACATTGAAAAACAGCAACAACCTCGACATTGAAAAACACCAACAAATTCAACAACAACTTCAACATTGAAAAACACCAACAAATTCAACAACAACCTCAGCATTGAAAAACAACAACAACCTCAACAACAACCTCAACGTGGGAAAACACCAACAAATTCAACAACAACCTCAACATTTAAAGACGCCAACAAATTCAACAACAACCTCAACGTTGAAAAACAACAACCTCAACATTGAAAAACACCAACAAATTAAACAAAAAGTTCAACATTGAAAAACACCAACAAATTCAACAACAACCCCGACTTTGAAAAACACCAACAAATTCAACAACAACCTCAACTTTGAAAAACAACAACAACCTCATCATGGAAAAACACCAACAAATTCAACTACAACCTCAACATTGAAAAACACTAACAACCTCAACATTGAAAAACACCAACAAATTCAACAACAACCTCAACATTGAAAAGCACCAACAAATTCAACAACAACCTCAACATTGAAAAACAACAACAAACCTCAACATTGAAATACACCAACAAATTCAACAACAACCTCAACATTGAAAAACAACAACAACCTCAACTTTGAAAAACACCAACAAATTCAACAACAACCTCAACATTGAAAAACAACAACAACCTCAACATTGAAAAACTCCAACAAATTCAACAACAACCTCAACATTGAAAAACAACAACAACCTCAACATTGAAATACACCAACAAATTCAACAACAACCTCAACATTGAAAAACAACAACAAATTCAACAACAACCTCAACATTGAAAAACAACAACAACCTAAACATTGAAAAACACCTACAAATTCATCAACAACCTCAACATTGAAAAACACCAACAAATTCAACAACAACCTCAGCATTGAAAAACAACAACAACCTCAACATTGAAAAACACCAACAAATTCAACAACAACCTCAACAATGAAAAACAACAACAACCTCAACATTGAAAAACACCAACAATTTCAACAACAACTTCAACAATGAAAAACACCAACAAATTCAACAACAACCTCGACATTGAAAAACACCAACAAATACAACAACAACCTCTACATTGAAAAACAACAACAAACTCAACATTGAAAAACACCAACAAATTCAACAACAACCTCAATCATTGAAAAACAACAACAACCTCAACATTGCAAAACAGCAGCAAATTCAACAACAACCTCAACATTTAAAAACACGAACAAATTCAACAACAACCTCAACATTTAAAAACGCCAACAAATTCAACAACAACCTCAACATTGAAAAACAACAACCTCAACTTTGAAAAACACCAACAAATTCAACAACAACCTCAACATTGAAAAACAGCAACAACCTCGACATTGAAAAACACCAACAAATTCAACAACAACTTCAACATTGAAAAACACCAACAAATTCAGCAACAACCTCGACATTGAAAAACACCATCAAATTCAACAACAACCTCAACATTGAAAAACACCAACAAATTCAACAACAATCCCGACTTTGAAAAACACCAACAAACTCAACAACAACCTCAACGTTGAAAAACAACAACAACCTCAACATTGAAAAACACCAACAAATTCAACAACAACCTCAACATTGAAAAACACCAACAAATTCAACAACAAACTCAAGATTGAAAAACACCAACAAATTCAACAACCTCAACATTGAAAAACAACAACAACCTCAACATTGAAAAACACCAACAAATTCAACAACAACCTCAACATTGAAAAACACCAACAAATTCAACAACAACCTCAACATTGAAAAACAACAACAACCTCAACATTGAAAAACACCAAATTAAACAACAACCTCAACATTGAAAAACACCAACAAATTCAACAACAACCTCAACATTGAAAAACAACAACAACCTCAACATTGAAAAACACCAACAAATTCAACAACAACCTCAACATTGAAAAACAACAACTACCTCAACATTGAAAAACACCAACAAATTCAACAACAACCTCAACATTGAAAAACAACAACAAACTCAACATTGAAAAACACCAACAAATTCAAAAACAACCTCAACATTGAAAAACAACAACAACCTCAACATTGAAAAACACCAACAAATTCAACAATAACCTCAACATTGAAAAGCAACAACAAGCTCAACATTGAAAAACACCAACAAATTCAACAACAACCTCAACATTGAAAAACACCAACAAATTCAACAACAACCTCAACATTGAAAAACAACAACAACCTCGAAATTGAAAAACACCAACAAATTCAACAACAACCTCAACATTGAAAAACAACAACAACCTCAACATTGAAAAACACCAACAAATTCAACAACAACCTGAACATTGAAAAACAACAACAACCTCAACATTGAAAAACACCAACAAATTCAACAACAACCTCAACATTTAAAAACACCAACAAATTCAACAACAACCTCAACATTGAAAAACACCAGCAAATTCAACAACAACCTCAACATTGAAAAACAGCAACAACCTCAACATTGAAAAACACCAACAAATTCAACAACAACCTCAACATTGAAAAACACCAACAAATTCAACAACAACCTCAACATTGAAAAACACCAACATAATTCAACAACAAACTCAACATTGAAAAACACCAACAAATTCAACAACAACCTCAACATTGAAAAACAACAACAACCTCAACATTGAAAAACACCAACAAATTCAACAACAACCTCAACATTGAAAAGCACCAACAAATTCAACAACAACCTCAACATTGAAAAACAACAACAACCTCAACATTGAAAAACACCAACAAATTCAACAACAACCTCAACATTGAAAAACAACAACAACCTCAACTTTGAAAAACACCAACAAATTCAACAACAACCTCAACATTGAAAAACAACAACAACCTCAACATTGAAAAACACCAACAAATTCAACAACAACCTCAACATTGAAAAACAACAACAACCTCAACATTGAAAAACACCAACAAATTCAACAACAACCTCAACATTGAAAAACAACAACAAATTCAACAACAACCTCAACATTGAAAAACAACAACAACCTAAACATTGAATAACACCAACAAATTCAACAACAACCTCAACATTGAAAAACAACAGCAACCTCAACATTGAAAAACACCTGCAAATTCAACAACAACCTCAACATTGAAAAACACCAACAAATTCAACAACAACCTCAGCATTGAAAAACAACAGCAACCTCAACATTGAAAAACACCAACAAATTCAACAACAACCTCAACATTGAAAAACAACAACAACCTGAACATTGAAAAACACCAACAAATTCAACAGCAACTTCAACAATGAAAAACACCAACAAATTCAACAACAACCTCGACATTGAAAAACACCAACAAATGCAACAACAACCTCAACATTGAAAAACAACAACAAACTCAACATTGAAAAACACCAACAAATTCAACAACAACCTCAACATTGAAAAACAACAACAACCTCAACATTGCAAAACACCAGCAAATTCAACAACAACCTCAACATTTAAAAACACGAACAAATTCAACAACAACCTCAACATTTAAAAACGCCAACAAATTCAACAACAACCTCAACATTGAAAAACAACAACCTCAACATGAAAAACACCAACAAATTCAACAACAACCTCAACATTGCAAAACAGCAACAACCTCGACATTGAAAAACACCAACAAATTCAACAACAACTTCAACATTGAAAAACATCAACAAATTCAGCAACAACCTCGACATTGAAAAACACCATCAAATTCAACAACAACCTCAACATTGGAAAACACCAACAAATTCAACAACAACCTCAACATTTAAAGACGCCAACAAATTCAACAACAACCTCAACATTGAAAAACAACAACCTCAACATTGAAAAACACCAACAAATTAAACAAAAAGTTCAACATTGAAAAACACCAACAAATTCAACAACAACCCCGATTTTGAAAAACACCAACAAATTCAACAACAACCTCAACTTTGAAAAACACCAACAAGTTCAACAACAACCTCAACATTGAAAAACAACAACAACCTCGAAATTGAAAAACACCAACAAATTCAACAACAAACTCAACATTGAAAAACAACAACAACCTCAACATTGAAAAACACCAACAAATTCAACAACAACCTGAACATTGAAAAACAACAACAACCTCAACATTGAAAAACACCAACAAATTCAACAACAACCTCAACATTTAAAAACACCAACAAATTCAACAACAACCTCAACATTGAAAAACAACAACAATCTCAACATTGAAAAACACCAGCAAATTCAACAACAACCTCAACATTGAAAAACAGCAACAACCTCAACATTGAAAAACACCAACAAATTCAACAACAACCTCAACATTGAAAAACACCAACAAATTCAACAACAACCTCAACATTGAAAAACACCAACAAATTCAACAACAAACTCATCATTGAAACACACCAACAAATTCAACAACAACCTCAACATTGAAAAACAACAACAACCTCAACATTGAAAAACACCAACAAATTCAACAACAACCTCAACATTGAAAAGCACCAACAAATTCAACAACAACCTCAACATTGAAAAACAACAACAACCTCAACATTGAAAAACACCAACAAATTCAACAACAACCTCAACATTGAAAAACAACAACAACCTCAACTTTGAAAAACACCAACAAATTCAACAACAACCTCAACATTGAAAAACAACAACAACCTCAACATTGAAAAACACCAACAAATTCAACAACAACCTCAACATTGAAAAACAACAACAACCTCAACATTGAAAAACACCAACAAATTCAACAACAACCTCAACATTGAAAAACATCAACAAATTCAACAACAACCTCAACATTGAAAAACAACAACAACCTAAACATTGAAAAACAACAACAAATTCAACAACAACCTCAACATTGAAAAACAACAGCAACCTCAACATTGAAAAACACCTACAAATTCAACAACAACCTCAACATTGAAAAACACCAACAAATTCAACAACAACCTCAGCATTGAAAAACAACAACAACCTCAACATTGAAAAACACCAACAAATTCAACAACAACCTCAACATTGAAAAACAACAACAACCTCAACATTGAAAAACACCAACAAATTCAACAACAAATTCAACAATGAAAAACACCAACAAATTCAACAACAACCTCGACATTGTAAAACACCAACAAATTCAACAACAACCTCAACATTGAAAAACAACAACAACCTCAACATTGCAAAACACCAGCAAATTCAACAACAACCTCAACATTTAAAAACACGAACAAATTCAACAACAACCTCAGCATTTAAAAACGCCAACAAATTCAACAACAACCTCAGCATTGAAAAACAACAACCTCAACATTGAAAAACACCAATAAATTCAACAACAACCTCAACATTGAAAAACAGCAACAACCTCGACATTGAAAAACACCACCAAATTCAACAACAACCTCAACATTTAAAGACGCCAACAAATTCAACAACAACCTCAACATTGAAAAACAACAACCTCAACATTGAAAAACACCAACAAATTAAACAAAAAGTTCAACATTGAAAAACACCAACAAATTCAACAACAACCCCGACTTTGAAAAACACCAACAAATTCAACAACAACCTCAACTTTGAAAAACAACAACAACCTCATCATGGAAAAACACCAACAAATTCAACAACAACCTCAACATTGAAAAACACTAACAACCTCAACATTGAAAAACACCAACAAATTCAACACCAACCTCAACATTGAAAAGCACCAACAAATTCAACAACAACCTCAACATTGAAAAACAACAACAACCTCAACTTTGAAAAACACCAACAAATTCAACAACAACCTCAACATTGAAAAACAACAACAACCTCAACTTTGAAAAACACCAACAAATTCAACAACAACCTCAACATTGAAAAACAACAACAACCTCAACATTGAAAAACACCAACAAATTCAACAACAACCTCAACATTGAAAAACAACAACAACCTCAACATTGAAATACACCAACAAATTCAACAACAACCTCAACATTGAAAAACACCAACAAATTCAACAACAACCTCAACATTGAAAAACAACAACAACCTAAACATTGAAAAACACCAACAAATTCAACAACAACCTCAACCTTGAAAAACAACAGCAACCTCAACATTGAAAAACACCTACAAATTCAACAACAACCTCAACATTGAAAAACACCAACAAATTCAACAACAACCTCAGCATTGAAAAACAACAACAACCTCAACATTGAAAAACACCAACAAATTCAACAACAACCTCAACAATGAAAAACAACAACAACCTCAACATTGAAAAACACCAACAAATTCAACAACAACTTCAACAATGAAAAACACCAACAAATTCAACAACAACCTCGACATTGAAAAACACCAACAAATACAACAACAACCTCTACATTGAAAAACAACAACAAACTCAACATTGAAAAACACCAACAAATTCAACAACAACCTCAATCATTGAAAAACAACAACAACCTCAACATTGCAAAACAGCAGCAAATTCAACAACAACCTCAACATTTAAAAACACGAACAAATTCAACAACAACCTCAACATTTAAAAACGCCAACAAATTCAACAACAACCTCAACATTGAAAAACAACAACCTCAACATTGAAAAACACCAACAAATTCAACAACAACCTCAACATTGAAAAACAGCAACAACCTCCACATTGAAAAACACCAACAAATTCAACAACAACTTCAACATTGAAAAACACCAACAAATTCAGCAACAACCTCGACATTGAAAAACACCATCAAATTCAACAACAACCTCAACATTGGAAAACACCAACAAATTCAACAACAACCTCAACATTTAAAGACGCCAACAAATTCAACAACAACCTCAACATTGAAAAACAACAACCTCAACATTGAAAAACACCAACAAATTAAACAAAAAGTTCAACATTGAAAAACACCAACAAATTCAACAACAACCCCGACTTTGAAAAACACCAACAAACTCAACAACAACCTCAACATTGAAAAACAACAACAACCTCAACATTGAAAAACACCAACAAATTCAACAACAACCTCAACATTGAAAAACACCAACAAATTCAACAACAAACTCAAGATTGAAAAACACCAACAAATTCAACAACCTCAACATTGAAAAACAACAACAACCTCAACATTGAAAAACACCAACAAATTCAACAACAACCTCAACATTGAAAAACACCAACAAATTCAACAACAACCTCAACATTGAAAAACAACAACAACCTCAACATTGAAAAACACCAACAAATTCAACAACAACCTCAACATTGAAAAACAACTAGAACCTCAACATTGGAAAACACCAACAAATTCAACCATAACCTCAACATTGAAAAACAACAACAACCTCAACATTGAAAAACACCAAATTCAACAACAACCTCAACATTGAAAAACACCAACAAATTAAACAACAACCTCAACATTGAAAAACACCAACAAATTCAACAACAACCTCAACATTGAAAAACCACAACAACCTCAACATTGAAAAACACCAACAAATTCAACAACAACCTCAACATTGAAAAACAACAACTACCTCAACATTGAAAAACACCAACAAATTCAACAACAACCTCAACATTGAAAAACAACAACAAACTCAACATTGAAAAACACCAACAAATTCAACAACAACCTCAACATTGAAAAACAACAACAACCTCAACATTGAAAAACACCAACAAATTCAACAACAACCTCAACACTGAAAAACAACAACTACCTCAACATTGAAAAACACCAACAAATTCAACAACAACCTCAACATTGAAAAACAACAACAAACTCAACATTGAAAAACACCAACAAATTCAACAACAACCTCAACATTGATAAACACCAACAAATTCAACAACAACCTCAACATTGAAAAACAACAACAACCTAAACATTGAAAAACAACAACAAATTCAACTACAACCTCAACATTGAAAAACAACAGCAACCTCAACATTGAAAAACACCTACAAATTCAACAACAACCTCAACATTGAAAAACACCAACAAATTCAACAACAACCTCAGCATTGAAAAACAACAACAACCTCAACATTGAAAAACACCAACAAATTCAACAACAAACTCAACAATGAAAAACACCAACAAATTCAACAACAACCTCGACATTGAAAAACACCAACAAATACAACATCAACCTCAACACTGAAAAACAACAACAAACTCAACATTGTAAAACACCAACAAATTCAACAACAACCTCAACATTGAAAAACAACAACAACCTCAACATTGAAAAACACCAACAAATTAAACAAAAAGTTCAACATTGAAAAACACCAACAAATTCAACAACAACCCCGACTTTGAAAAACACCAACAAATTCAACAACAACCTCAACTTTGAAAAACAACAACAACCTCATCATGGAAAAACACCAACAAATTCAACAACAACCTCAACATTGAAAAACACTAACAACCTCAACATTGAAAAACACCAACAAATTCAACACCAACCTCAACATTGAAAAGCACCAACAAATTCAACAACAACCTCAACATTGAAAAACAACAACAACCTCAACTTTGAAAAACACCAACAAATTCAACAACAACCTCAACATTGAAAAACAACAACAACCTCAACTTTGAAAAACACCAACAAATTCAACAACAACCTCAACATTGAAAAGCACCAACAAATTCAACAACAACCTCAACATTGAAAAACACCAACAAATTCAACAACAACCTCAACATTGAAAAGCACCAACAAATTCAACAACAACCTCAACATTGAAAAACAACAACAACCTCAACATTGAAAAACACCAACAAATTCAACAACAACCTCAACATTGAAAAACAACAACAACCTCAACTTTGAAAAACACCAACAAATTCAACAACAACCTCAACATTGAAAAACAACAACAACCTCAACATTGAAAAACACCAACAAATTCAACAACAACCTCAACATTGAAAAACAACAACAACCTCAACATTGAAAAACACCAACAAATTCAACAACAACCTCAACATTGAAAAACATCAACAAATTCAACAACAACCTCAACATTGAAAAACAACAACAACCTAAACATTGAAAAACAACAACAAATTCAACAACAACCTCAACATTGAAAAACAACAGCAACCTCAACATTGAAAAACACCTACAAATTCAACAACAACCTCAACATTGAAAAACACCAACAAATTCAACAACAACCTCAGCATTGAAAAACAACAACTACCTCAACATTGAAAAACACCAACAAATTCAACAACAACCTCAACATTGAAAAACAACAACAACCTCAACATTGAAAAACACCAACAAATTCAACAACAAATTCAACAATGAAAAACACCAACAAATTCAACAACAACCTCGACATTGTAAAACACCAACAAATTCAACAACAACCTCAACATTGAAAAACAACAACAACCTCAACATTGCAAAACACCAGCAAATTCAACAACAACCTCAACATTTAAAAACACGAACAAATTCAACAACAACCTCAGCATTTAAAAACGCCAACAAATTCAACAACAACCTCAGCATTGAAAAACAACAACCTCAACATTGAAAAACACCAACAAATTCAACAACAACCTCAACATTGAAAAACAGCAACAACCTCGACATTGAAAAACACCACCAAATTCAACAACAACCTCAACATTTAAAGACGCCAACAAATTCAACAACAACCTCAACATTGAAAAACAACAACCTCAACATTGAAAAACACCAACAAATTAAACAAAAAGTTCAACATTGAAAAACACCAACAAATTCAACAACAACCCCGACTTTGAAAAACACCAACAAATTCAACAACAACCTCAACTTTGAAAAACAACAACAACCTCATCATGGAAAAACACCAACAAATTCAACAACAACCTCAACATTGAAAAACACTAACAACCTCAACATTGAAAAACACCAACAAATTCAACACCAACCTCAACATTGAAAAGCACCAACAAATTCAACAACAACCTCAACATTGAAAAACAACAACAACCTCAACTTTGAAAAACACCAACAAATTCAACAACAACCTCAACATTGAAAAACAACAACAACCTCAACTTTGAAAAACACCAACAAATTCAACAACAACCTCAACATTGAAAAACAACAACAACCTCAACATTGAAAAACACCAACAAATTCAACAACAACCTCAACATTGAAAAACAACAACAACCTCAACATTGAAATACACCAACAAATTCAACAACAACCTCAACATTGAAAAACACCAACAAATTCAACAACAACCTCAACATTGAAAAACAACAACAACCTAAACATTGAAAAACACCAACAAATTCAACAACAACCTCAACCTTGAAAAACAACAGCAACCTCAACATTGAAAAACACCTACAAATTCAACAACAACTTCAACATTGAAAAACACCAACAAATTCAACAACAACCTCAGCATTGAAAAACAACAACAACCTCAACATTGAAAAACACCAACAAATTCAACAACAACCTCAACAATGAAAAACAACAACAACCTGAACATTGAAAAACACCAACAAATTCAACAACAACTTCAACAATGAAAAACACCAACAAATTCAACAACAACCTCGACATTGAAAAACACCAACAAATACAACAACAACCTCTACATTGAAAAACAACAACAAACTCAACATTGAAAAACACCAACAAATTCAACAACAACCTCAATCATTGAAAAACAACAACAACCTCAACATTGCAAAACAGCAGCAAATTCAACAACAACCTCAACATTTAAAAACACGAACAAATTCAACAACAACCTCAACATTTAAAAACGCCAACAAATTCAACAACAACCTCAACATTGAAAAACAACAACCTCAACATTGAAAAACACCAACAAATTCAACAACAACCTCAACATTGAAAAACAGCAACAACCTCCACATTGAAAAACACCAACAAATTCAACAACAACTTCAACATTGAAAAACACCAACAAATTCAGCAACAACCTCGACATTGAAAAACACCATCAAATTCAACAACAACCTCAACATTGGAAAACACCAACAAATTCAACAACAACCTCAACATTTAAAGACGCCAACAAATTCAACAACAACCTCAACATTGAAAAACAACAACCTCAACATTGAAAAACACCAACAAATTAAACAAAAAGTTCAACATTGAAAAACACCAACAAATTCAACAACAACCCCGACTTTGAAAAACACCAACAAACTCAACAACAACCTCAACATTGAAAAACAACAACAACCTCAACATTGAAAAACACCAACAAATTCAACAACAACCTCAACATTGAAAAACACCAACAAATTCAACAACAAACTCAAGATTGAAAAACACCAACAAATTCAACAACCTCAACATTGAAAAACAACAACAACCTCAACATTGAAAAACACCAACAAATTCAACAACAACCTCAACATTGAAAAACACCAACAAATTCAACAACAACCTCAACATTGAAAAACAACAACAACCTCAACATTGAAAAACACCAACAAATTCAACAACAACCTCAACATTGAAAAACAACTAGAACCTCAACATTGGAAAACACCAACAAATTCAACCATAACCTCAACATTGAAAAACAACAACAACCTCAACATTGAAAAACACCAAATTCAACAACAACCTCAACATTGAAAAACACCAACAAATTAAACAACAACCTCAACATTGAAAAACACCAACAAATTCAACAACAACCTCAACATTGAAAAACCACAACAACCTCAACATTGAAAAACACCAACAAATTCAACAACAACCTCAACATTGAAAAACAACAACTACCTCAACATTGAAAAACACCAACAAATTCAACAACAACCTCAACATTGAAAAACAACAACAAACTCAACATTGAAAAACACCAACAAATTCAACAACAACCTCAACATTGAAAAACAACAACAACCTCAACATTGAAAAACACCAACAAATTCAACAACAACCTCAACACTGAAAAACAACAACTACCTCAACATTGAAAAACACCAACAAATTCAACAACAACCTCAACATTGAAAAACAACAACAAACTCAACATTGAAAAACACCAACAAATTCAACAACAACCTCAACATTGATAAACACCAACAAATTCAACAACAACCTCAACATTGAAAAACAACAACAACCTAAACATTGAAAAACAACAACAAATTCAACTACAACCTCAACATTGAAAAACAACAGCAACCTCAACATTGAAAAACACCTACAAATTCAACAACAACCTCAACATTGAAAAACACCAACAAATTCAACAACAACCTCAGCATTTAAAAACAACAACAACCTCAACATTGAAAAACACCAACAAATTCAACAACAAACTCAACAATGAAAAACACCAACAAATTCAACAACAACCTCGACATTGAAAAACACCAACAAATACAACATCAACCTCAACACTGAAAAACAACAACAAACTCAACATTGTAAAACACCAACAAATTCAACAACAACCTCAACATTGAAAAACAACAACAACCTCAACATTGAAAAACACCAACAAATTAAACAAAAAGTTCAACATTGAAAAACACCAACAAATTCAACAACAACCCCGACTTTGAAAAACACCAACAAATTCAACAACAACCTCAACTTTGAAAAACAACAACAACCTCATCATGGAAAAACACCAACAAATTCAACAACAACCTCAACATTGAAAAACACT